>PYUH01000255.1:143383-181712 GCA_016808085.1 Suaeda aralocaspica | reverse complement strand
ACAAAAATTTCCGGCTCGCTTTCGGACATAGTCCTACTCCAGGAGATCCGTTGTGAGCTTGTTAGTCTCAACATTGCCTTCACCTGCAACATAATCCAAACACAATACAACCTCATAAGATCCTTTTAAAAGGGATGAGGCAAGTTATCACAAACAATCTCATTAATGACTTAGTCTTATAGCAAGACTGTTCTAACATGGGACCTTTTAAAGCAAATCAAGGTTAAAGAACCTGTATCACCTACATAGGAATTAGACTATCGTTTTTCACATCAATTACAACACTGCAGTATTCAAAAACTTCTACCTAATATAATGGAGTGTGAGCATCCTCATCCATACTAGCACAACAAAGTCAACGGGGATAAAGAATTCCCCACTCTCACCAAAACATCCAAAAATACCTTTTGGGTATTTTATAGTGCTGTTGGCCATTGCAGTAATGTTAGTAAACTTAAAGAAGCCATATTCAACTTCCTGCATATAGAAATGGCATTACACTAACACTAGCCCCTAAGTCACATAATGCTTTACCAATAAACATTGGGCCAATGGTACAACGAATAGAAAAACTTCTGGATCCTGAGTTTTGGTCACCGAAATTAGTTCACGTTTCCCGCTCAACATGTCTTCAAAAACTTAGTGGATTTTGCAAAATTCCATTACCACTAGGAGGGGGCACTACTATGAAGGTCGAAAATGCCAACAATGATGATGATTTTGATCTTGCCGTTCGAACTAGGAAGTCTAGTAATGTAGTGATTGAAGAGATTGCGGAGACCGGCTTCTGCTAAGGAGGATGAAGTTGCTATAAAGAGGGCTTCTGTAGCTGACATGCACACTATATATTAACACCTCGCATGGTGCCAATACCCTTCCCTCATGGGTAGATAGGAGTAAGAATGACAACCATTTTCGTAAGTTCTCGATATTGTCAAAATTTTGCAAGTTACTGTGCCTTTTACTGATCAACTCTTGGAGGAGCCGACAGAGCAGGTTGTGGTGGTGGAAGATGACCCTGTTGTCGCTGAGCTGTTGACTGGAAAATTTGTGTTAGTTGATTCTCTAATTGGTTGTTGTGGGGTTGCATTGCCTCCATGTTTTTCTGCATTTGGGGTGTATTGAAAGGGATAATGCGTAACTCTAAAAAAAAAACCTACAACTCCACTAATGTATAGGAAGCAGGGCGAATCTACAGGGAGACACTAAATTTCTACTTATCCTAAAAAGCTATTTGTTTAGGGTCCTTTGAATTTGTGATAACTAAGACACAATAACCCTAAAAACAGGAATTAAACACAAAAAAAAAAACTAATCCCAGGACATTCGTTCACCATAAACCGACAACAAACGATTAATAATCAATACAAATAAATGACGCTCTAAATTAAGGCACACCGGTTCTCTTGAATCTAGATTTCTTCAAAACTCTTCTAACAACTCTCGCTCAACAGACTCATTTTGCTATATCCTGTGATCTAATTAAGGTAATCTTACCCCTCGGCATCAATTTTGACATTATCAGACTAACAATTAAACCTAGCAAGTATTCAATTGGAAGCAATATAAATTGATAATAGAAATTCAAAAAAAATAAAATTATATCAGTCGACTACCAATATAATTCATTGGAATGAATCATGCATCCCTAGAACTAGAATAAAACTACTTACTCAGTGTTGTAAATACAAAAACAAATAATATTAAAACTAAAACTAAAAACATGATAGAATTAACAAAACTAAATAACATAGAAATTAAGGCATAAAACAAATAATCTACGTAAAGAAACTAAAACTTAAAGCAACATAAACTAATTAAGCAAACTAAGTAGAATAATGAAAATAAATAAGAATTCAATGAAACTTGAATTAATTGATGATTGAATTGTTGAACAAGAATAATACTTTTGAGAGTAAAAACGATATACATGTTTAGTATATGTTTCCCTTGTTTTGGTTGATTCGGTGCTTAATTGTGAGCTTTAGACATCATTCGACTTATTTGTGTCTTTGGTGATATTTGTATTATAATGAGTTTGGAAGGTTTTCGTTGATTTTACAGTATTTTGATAATTTATAGCCAATAGTTGTTACACCGGTGTTTTGGTTTGATTATGTGTTTATGGCGTTAAATTGGATTGCTGATTTTTTTTTCCTTAAATTTTAAGCACAAATAACAATTTTTCAAGTTGGCTATTAGTAAGAGAAGCACTAACAATGGCCGGATTCTTTTTCATCAAGACATACATATTACAAATTAGGAGGGGGGGGGGGGTTTCATCTCAGGTTGGATTACCTCCTTCACAGTGCAAACATTCTGTAGCAACTCCAAAAATTTCCGGCTCGCTTTCGGACATAGTCCTACTCCAGTGAGATCCTGTGTGAGCTTGTTAGTCTCAACATTGCCTTCACCTGCAACATAATCCAAACACAATACAACCTCCATAAGATCCTTTTAAAAGGGATCGAGGCAAGTTATCACAAACAATCTCATTAATGACATTAGTTCTATAGCAAGACTGTTCTAACATGGGACCTTTTAAAGCACTATCAAGGTTAAAAGTAACCTTGTCATCACCTACCATAGGAATTAGACTATCGTTTTTCACATCAATTACAACACCTGCAGTATTCAAAAACTTCTACCTAATATAATGGGAGTGTGAGCATCCTCATCCATATCTAGCACAACAAAGTCAACGGGGATAAAGAATTTCCCCACTCTCACCAAAACATCCTCAAAAATACCTTTTGGGTATTTTATAGTGCTGTTGGCCATTTGCAAGGTAATGTTAGTAAACTTAAAGAAGCCATATTCAACTTCCTGCATATAGACAATGGCATTACACTAACACTAGCCCCTAAGTCACATAATGCTTTACCAATAAACATTGGGCCAATGTTACAACGAATAGAAAAACTTCCTGGATCCTTGAGTTTTGGTCACCGAAATTAGTTCACGTTTCCTGCTCAACATGTCTTCAAAAACTTAGTGGATTTTGCAAAATTCCATTACCACTAGGAGGGGCACTCACTATGAAGGTCCGAAAATGCCAACAAATGATGATGATTTTGATCTTGCCGTTCGAACTAGGAAGTCTAGTAATGTAGTGATTGAAGAGATTGCGGAGCCGGCTTCTGCTAAGGAGGATGAAGTTGCTATAAAGAGGGCTTCTGTAGCTGACATGCACACTTATATATTAACACCTCGCATGGTGCCACTACCCTTCCCTCATAGGGTAGATAGGAGTAAGAATGACAACCATTTTCGTAAGTTTCTCGATATTGTCAAAATTTTGCAAGTTACTGTGCCTTTTACTGATCTAACTCTTGGAGGAGCCGACAGAGCAGGTTGTGGTGGAAGATGACCCTGTTGTCGCTGAGCTGTTGACTGGAAAATTTGTGTTAGTTGATTCTCTAATTGGTTGTTGTGAGGTTGCATTGCCTCCATGTTTTTCTGCATTTGGGGTGTCATTGAAAGGGATAATCGCGTAACTCTAAAAAAAAAACCTACAACTCCAACTAATGTAGCTAGGGAAGCAGGGATCGAATCTACAGGGAGACACTAAATTTCTACTAATCCTAAAAAGCTATTTTGTTTTAAGGGTCCTTTGAATTTGTGATTAACTAAGACACTAATTAACCCTAAAAACAGGAATTAAACACAAAAAATCAATCAAACTAATCCCAGGACATTCGTTCACCATAAACCGACAACAAACTGATTAATAATCAATTAACAAATAAATGACGCTCTAAATTAAGGCACACCGGTTCTCTTGAATCTAGATTTCTTCAAAACTCTTCTAACAACTCTCGCTCACTCAGACTCATTTTGCCTATTATCCCTGTGATCTAATTAAGGTAATCTTACCCCTCGGCATCAATTTTGACAATTATCAGACTAACAATTAAACCTAGCAAGTATTCAATTGGAAGCAATATAAATTGATAATAGAAATTCAAAAACTACATAAATTATATCAGTCGACTACCAATATAATTCATTGGAATGACTCATGCATCCCCTAGAACTAGAAATTAAACTACTTACTCATGTTGTAAATTACATAAAACAAATCAATATTAAAACTAAAACTAAAAACATGATAGAATTAACAAAACTAAATAACATAGAAATTAAGGCATAAAACAAATCAATCTAACGTAAAGAAACTAAAACTTAAAGCAACATAAACTAATTAAGCAAACTAAGTAGAATAATGAAAATAAATAAGAATTCAATGAAACTTGAATTATATTGAATGATTGAATTGTTGAACAAAGAATAATACTTTTGAGAGTAAAAACGATATACATGTTTAGTATAATGTTTTTCCCCTTGTTTTTGGTTGATTCGGTGCTTAATTGTGAGCTTTTAGCATCATTTCGACTTATTTAGTGTTCTTTGGTGATATTTTGTATTATTAATGAGTTTGGACGGTTTTCGTTGATTTTACAGTATTTTATGATAATTTTATAGCCAATAGTTGTTACACCCGGTTTTTGGTTTGATTATTGTGTTTATGTGCGTTAAATTGGAGTGCTGAAGTCAACGGGAACTCAAACAACTCAATTTGGTCTTATATTGGGATGCGTGCCAATGAATGAAAAGCTATGAGTGTCGATAAAAGGAAACAAGCGAAGAATAAGAAAATCGTCAAAAAAGGGCTTCAAGTGTGCCCATGTAGGCGCAACTGTCAAAAGGGGCTTCCCTTCTATGCGGGCGCAAATCTGGACAGGCCCGTCGACACAGGGCATAATGAACTACCTGCGGGCACAATGAAGAAAGTGTGCTCGAGGGCTGCGTGCACAATGGCCCGTTTTTCTGGTCCGTTCGCTGGGCTCAGTCTTTTGTGCGGATTGTTATGTTTCCAAGGCCCAAATTATAGTATATATAGGGCATTGTTTTTAGGATGTTTTTACTACTTCCTTCATTCACTTTTTTAGATTTGAGCCCTAGTTTTAGAACCTTAACTACTCTTTCTAGATTAGTTTGTAAAACTTTTAATCATTCAATTCAATTCAAGTATTTATTTTGGTATTTTTCTTTCTCTTTTCTCTTTAGTTTAATTATTTTAGTTTTGTTTATTAACTTCAATTATTGTTTTAGTTTATCTTAATTAGTTTTAGTTTCTTAATTAGTTTATGATTAGTTATTTGTTTAATTATTATTTGTTTATGTTTATGATCATGATTTTCTTATTAATTATTGTTTTAATTTTATGAATGATAGTTTAATTTATAGGGTTTAGGGGATCAATGAACATGATAATAAAATAGTTTAGTATTAATTGATTAGTTCCTGATTAATAGATAAATTCATATTATTGATTTCCATTGATTGCAATTAAATTGTGGCCAGATTTAGTTGTGAGTTTGGTAATTGTTAAAATCAAGGCCGAAAGGTAAGTTTATCACGATATGACCACTGAATAATAGGCAAAACTAGTTTATGCGAGTAAGAGCTGCTAAAGGAGATTCAAGGGAGTCTAAGTTCGAGAGTATTAGTGAGCCCTAGTTTAATGAATGTTGGTAAATTAATTGGTTTTTATTTTATGAGTTTGTTAATTGTTCATGGTGAACCAATCGCCCTAGGTTTTTATAATTTGAGCCTAAATTCGTATTTTTCATTACTTTCCGTGGCTATTATTCAATTAGCCAAGAAAAATCAACAAAAGCCCATTACGCAGTTTTTGCTTTTTAGAAATAATAGAAATTAATAGCTTCCTTGAGGATTCGATCCCTACTTCCCTAACTATATTAGTTAATGTTATTTGGTTTATTTTTGAGAGGTGTGCGATAGCGTATTTCAAAAACCGAAGGAAACTATTTGTAAATTTTATTCGCTCTCTGTCCATTGGACCTCAAATAAAGGGGTATATATATAGGAAGCCTAAATACCCAAACAAAGTCGAAAAACCCGTAAATTGTAGACCGCTAGGAACCCCCCCCCCCTCTCCGGGTGGAGTGCTTCCGCATCGGGCGAGCTGCTGGAATTCTCCTCTTTGCTTTGAACTTTAAGGCATGCTTCTACTACTCCGTACTAAGGCCTTTTGAGCTTCCAAAGGCCTTCTAATCATCCCCAACACAAGTCCCAAAGCTTCCTTAGCTATTACAAATATGACCACGTCTCTTTCTAAATCGCCAAGTGCCCAATGGTGATGTAAAAACCGACACATCGTACGAATTCCTGCAACACAAGACAATTCAAGACACAAGGCACTAAAAACCACCAAAGTTAGAAGAATAAGCTCAAAAGAGCCACAACATAGCCTGAAACTTTTTAAAATCAGGGCACAAATTGAATGTAAAAACATACTTATCAGACTTCCCCAAGCCGAGCCTTTGGTTGTCCTCAAGCAAACAAATCAAATAGGCAATGACTTCACCCCATTAATCTTTGCGAACACAATCAACTCAAGCAATTTCGAGTATGTAAGTTCCTATTCCTATCCAAATCCCTTGATCGCTATCCACTTAAATCAAAACTATAAAGCCAACCATGTAATAAATAGAAGGCGATGACTAGAGGAGCTCACAGGGTATCAATCTTCACATTTTGTAAAGCATATAGACAACGTAACTCGATCACCCTCACCTCCCAACCAAGAAATAATATGTAATGAAAATGTAATAAGTGTTTGAATGTAATTTTGAGGAACCCAATATCACATCTCACAACTCATGCAAGTGTTTAAGGGTATTCACTTAACCTAATGCAAAGTTGACTCGAAATGCAATAATACTCACTAGCCTTGGCAATTGACTCACTTCACATGAACTAAAATTGTGCTCATGTCGATAAAAAAGAGTCTTTATTAAGCATGTAGCGTGGGGAAGGATAGGAAAAATTTGGGATATTTGTAGAATGTGGGCTATATACATGTAACATAACGAAAAAAATCATCAGCAACTCCAAAGGAAAGCTAAAATTCATCCTCTAGCTAGCCAACCAAACTTCACACATTATCCAAATCACAATAATATTCACAACACCTCCAAGCCATCAACTACTTAACTACTCAAATACAAAAATAATAGTTACAACACAAACTAAACTAGAAAGCAAGATATTCTTTTTTTGGAAAGTTTTTTCAATTTTCTACTTTTTTGATTTTTTTTTTGATTTTTTTTGATTTTTTTAACTTTTTGATTATTTTTTATTTTTTGGCTTTTTGAATTTTTTTACAAAGAAATAAAACTAATTCATAGCTATAATCACAAGCTCATTTTGATATTAAAGATTACTTCCAAAACACCACCTTAATGAATACATGAAATTTCCAAACTTAACAATACCAAAACCATCATCCTCAAGTGGTGCATAAAACAATGAAACACCAAAATCAACACTAAACAACCACATCTAGATCAAGGCTATAGTGGTAAGATAGGAAATGGCTTCAAGCTAAATCAAGTTCAAGTCCAAGCTGGCCGGAAATTTCCACAACATAACTCATCACGTCCCAAAATCAATCAAAAACATTTTATGAAAATGCGGGGCACAGGGAAGTCACCATCTATACAATCTCACACATTCATCATCATTCAATCAATTATTAACTAAGAAAGTAATAAAAACTAATCTATGAAAGTAGTACATTTTTTTTGGTCACATGAAAACTCCTACACCTAACAAGTAGTACAAATGATGCAACTATCCTACGAAAGCAATAAAACCTACAATAGAAAGAAATCAAATCTAAACTAAAAAAACAAATAAAACTTACCTCCCCTAAGCTGGACTCAGCAATGTCCTTAGTGCTGAAGGGAGTAAGGAACCAAGGTCCTCTCAGTCAGAATCTGGGAGGAAAGCATTAGTGTTGATAAGGTTGTCATGATCCTATCAAATATAATTTCCTAACTAATCCTCCTAATAATATAGTAGGGCAAGTCAGGGTCGAACCCACAGAGGCTAATTCATTTAAATTAGTTAAATTAATGACAATTAAAGCTAAGTAAGTAACCAAATTATGATGATTGAATTGAACTAGTAATTAAACTAATTAACTAAAACAATTGAAATTCATAGAAATGAATCAAGGTTTAAAATCAATTCTAGGTCTAAGAATCCCCACTAGCATGAATTAATTCAACAACTAAATTCCTTTAATTTTCCTTATTAATTAGCAAACAATTCGTAGAATAGACTCGCCTTAATAATACCAATGATTTCTTTCGACCAATCAATGGCTTCTCTAACATGGCAATCCTACCTATTTTCATGGGTTCATGCAATATAAAGACTTTATGCATAGCATCCCAAAATCCTAACAAATTCTATCAATACTTTCATAGTGATGTCTTTTGTCTTAAATTAGGGTTCTTATGTCGATTAAGAATCAAGTTTCATTGCAAACTAAATTACATTCAATAAATACTATTTCTAGTAAATTATTGATAATCAAAACAAACCCTAAAATTATTAAATAATAAATTATTTAAAATTGGGAAATTAGGAATTCAATTGCAAATTAATTCAAATTAGGGTTCATCCTAACCCTAGAATTTGGGAAATTACTCACACATATTAATTAAGAAAATCAAAGAGATAATAAAAGAAAACATAATTAACAATATAACAAGAAAGAAAAGAAGAAATTTTAGTGATTAATGGATGAATAAAGATCTTGAATATTGAATGTTGAAAGAGAAAAGTAGAGCAAAAGAAAAAAAAACGTACAAGGGAACTCTCCAAATATGTCGATCTATCTAAGTCTCCCTCTTTTCCCCTAATTCTTTCTTATTTTTCTCCTAATAAATCTCTTTCCTATATATATTTTCTAGAATCAGAGTAGAAAAATACATTAGGTAGATAAATTAGGAAATCGCAAATATAACAAATCAGGACCTTTTGCACAGCTGGGCACAACCAGCGCCCTATGGAATCCTAGCTGGCTAGGCAGCTACTGAAGAACAAAAACACACTCAATCATTGGGTGCTGGTTCACATTTTGAAACGCTGGGTCGACTTTGGAGGGATGTATCTTGATTTCTAGGTGTTGGAATGAGGTGTATCACCTACTGTTGCGAAGCCTTGTGAATCTAGTTTCTGTTTCAACTTGAATCGCATCAATCCGATAAGTATATATCAAGTTATGACTAAAATAGTGAGAATTGGTCAAGCTGAACTTTCGCAAACTTCAACATTTCTTCAATTTTAGCTCAATTCACCTCAACAAGCTATTCCATGAGCCTTATGGATGCAAAATAGACGTCATATGATGATAATACTTGAGTCAAATGTCCATAAAATTCAACTCTTCTCTTATAATTATCCGCTTCATTCAACCTTACTCCGAAAGCTTCCAAATAGCAACGAAACTACCTGAAAAATTAAGAAACAACAAAAGAAGCGTAATAAAGAACAAAATGGATAATTCATGCACTTAATGCCTAAAATAAAACTATATGGATCTAATATTCTCTAAATATGCACCCAAACATGCCCAAAATTCCGATATAAAAGTGGGTTATCAAGTGTCATCACTGCCATCACCATCAACATCATCAAATCCCTGACTCGCACCCCCCGACCTTCTAGACCCCTCACCGAGGTTACATGTATACCAAGAGGGGTGAGGTCCAGCAAAAGGAACCACGCATGAACAAAATATATGATAGTAGATAGGGTGCATAGAAAGGCAGTACTCTTGCTGGAAGGTACCAAATCTCTCTATAAGCTGCTGCTGCTGTAATTGAAAATGGCCAAAATGGTTCTACAACTGATCT
The DNA here is from genome assembly GCA_016808085.1 of Suaeda aralocaspica. Taxonomy (NCBI): domain Eukaryota; kingdom Viridiplantae; phylum Streptophyta; class Magnoliopsida; order Caryophyllales; family Amaranthaceae; genus Suaeda; species Suaeda aralocaspica. Next base: position 171,975 of record PYUH01000255.1, on the reverse strand, counting down.
ACCTAACACCACAAAGTACCCTCATCGAACTACTGGGTCGGAGGAGGTTGCCGAGTAGCTAGTCCCTGTTGTTGAGAGCGGGAAGGCTCTCCACTCTCCCGAGGCTGAAAAAGTACGTACAGGTACCTGCAGTAGGACCTACAACATGGACGGCAAAAGGAAGATGATATGATTCTGCATCAGGACAAAAGGGAGTCAAATTAGTGTTAGGAAGCAGCACATAAGCCTCCTAGTTCCTACCAATAGACCACCTGTACATGTTGCCAATAGTTGGTATCATCCAACCCAAAGTCTAAAAATAGCCCACATTTAAGTGACGGCCTCTAGCAGCAGTATGCCTATGATGCTCATTAGGAAAACAACGTTTCTTTGCTATAATTGTCACGAGGGCACCAAAGATGATGTGGTTGACCCTTGACGTCCCATCATGTGCGACCGTAGCAAAGGTCTCACATTGTCTATTCAAGTGCATAACAAAATGGTGAGTGATATGAAAGAAGTATGGTAAAGACAGTTTTAACATATGTTATCCGATAACGAACATCTCAATGGAGATCATATGACGCGATTCAAAACGACCGAAGATTGTCCACCCTAAGAAACGGTGAACAATCCTCGGGCTAGGTTGGTGAATGAGGTTGGTTGAAGCATGTTGCCAACTGTTAATATATTCGCCAGTCAAAGAGGCCCATAGTTACTCAACATTATAACCGGTAGGAGGTGTAGTCCTCCTAACGACGGGCAAGCTAAATATGGAAACATGATGAGTTTCCCCACAAAGTCGATAAGAAACGGCCTCAACAAGATAGCGAGCACTAGGATGATGAATTCTAAAGCTAGACATAAACTCATAAGTTAAATAAGCATAAGTAGGTATATCCATGGAGAAAACTTGACCATACCCATATTTTCAAAGCATTCTCTAGTTTCATAAAAATTGTGCAACTTTCTCAACAAATCACGATCAAGAAATCTAGTAGGTATCACACCTCTACCCTTTAGATGTTTGAAGATTACCTTTTGTTGAGGTGTCTTGAGTTAATCTAGTGGGTAGGTGGTATCCCTTGCAATTTCATGATGTTATTGCTCAATTTGACCATTCCTAGTTTGCTTGACGTTGTTTTTTGGACCCATGGATGAAGTTTTGAGAGTTTTGAGCGAAGTGGTAGAAAATTTAGAGCTTGGTGAAATAGGATGAACGGAGAATTTGTGGGGATTTTTATGGTAAGGAGGTAAAAGAGGATGAAGAATATTGAAGTTTTGTGAAATTAATTGGTTTGATTTGGTTGAAGGATGAAGGAGATATGAGTTTTGGGGTTTTGAGGAGATTTGAGAGGTTATGGAGGTTGATAGAGTGAAGGAAATGAAGTGGGGAGGAAGAAGAAGGGTCGTGGGGTTATGGGGAAGCGTCGATGCAGTCCGCCTGGTGAAATTTCAGGGCGCCTGATGGGTGCATTTCGCCCGGGGTGCATTTCTAAAAATAGGCAGTCCCTATACTTAGTATAATTCGGAAGCCCTCCAGTAAAAAAGAAGTCATCGAACTTTGCCTTTATCTCCAAGTAAGGCGGATGGTCTAGGAAATAAATCACGATCAAGGCAGACACACGGTCAGGTTGATCCCACTCCTTTCGGTTGAATAATGAAAACGAATCTTCCAAACATAATGAGACAGACTCTCATACTCCTTTTTTCTCCAAAGTTTCCATCTAGGTATCCTTACTAGGTAAATGAACTAACATCCTGCAACGACATCACTTAGAACTAACGTGCAATCCTTTCCCAAAAGTACAAACAAAACCAAAGTAAATATTTCCACAAAAGGAAAAGTTTGGTGGCTAACAAAGAATTTTCTCTACACATAGCTAGCCACGTAAACAAAACATAATTTTAACATTCACTTAAATGCATGAAGGAAAAGATAAATCTATCCTACATGCCCAAACTTCTCATCCAATCTCACCACATGTTTTAACAACAATAACACATAATTACGTAACTTAATTCCTTGCATACCTGCACATGTAAACAAACAAAACTTTTCTTTTTCTAAACTTTCTATTTTTGAAATTACTTTTGTTAGAAACTTTCCATGTATAGTAACCTTCTAAAATAAGAAATTTCTTTTCCCCTAAAATTTCCTAAAAAAGAAATGATTAAATAAATAAATAATTAATTATTTTATTAACAAAACAATTAATTTTCTAAAAAGGGAAACTCTTTCTTCTTAAGAAACTTTCCCAAAAGAAAACCTTAGGGTACCCAAAATAATTTAATAAATTATTTTATTTCGAGAACTAAGCTCTGGTAACCACTTTGTAACACCCTAGAATTTCCTAACTATTTCTGAAAAGCATAATAAAAAGAATAATAATAATGAAAATACTCCTACTTATTTAGGAAAAACCAAAGTATTACCGCCACCGTGATAATGGCTAAGGCTATTATCAAAGTAATACATCAGAAGTATTCTACTTTTCAAAACAATTTAAATCTAAAAGAACTTTTAAACAATCCCAAATAAAAAACCTTCATTACAACTTGAACATAAAAATGACCCTTCAAAACCAACTAAACTTTATGAATTTGAAGACAGCTGTTAGTCCAACAATCAATCCAAAAGTCATAAATGAAAAATAAAAACAGCATAACCAACACAAGCAAACCAAAAACAACAACCAAGAGCAATCTTTACTCAATCCAAGCTTGTTGCTTTCTTTTACTCTAGACTTCTACTCGCCATCGAAATGGGTCTTCGTAGGGACAAGTCAAAGACAAAGCCATGCACACAAAACACATAATCAGCAAAGTTGTGTACATAAATACTAAAGACTATTCAACACACTAACATGAAAAATTTATAACACGATATTATACTAGATATGTGTTATATTATTTGATCATATTTTATTTTCTTTTCTCCATATATTTAACCTATTTGACCTTATATTCTTTATATTTCGATGTTACTCTTCTCGGGTATGTTTATGTGTGTTTTGTAAGATTTTGGTGGATATTGAGCTCTAATAAGGAATTAATGATGAACACTTGATTCGTGTGAAGAGCAAATAATGGACATTCGAAGGTTTAACATGGTGATATTGAGAAAAATATTGAAGGAATAAGTGTAACCTTCGTGGCAGCCCTGAACGGAACTATATTGTGGTCTATTCAAGCCAACCGCAACCTCATTGCGACACCTTTGTACTAGTTGTGAAATATCACCGTTATTTGTGATTTTATGGGCCTAATCCTACTATAAACCCATGTAATACTCCTAGTATAAATACCTTTAATTATTTTAGTGTGGGGAGATAATTTACGCAATATTGGACTTAGGTTTGTATGTGAATCAGGGGACATAGTTTGGGGGAAGTTTTTGCCGCAAGTTTATATCTTCATCCATCCACCACTTTGATTCAACAATAAGAGTTTCAATAAAGTAATCATCTTTCTAATCTTTGTTTCCGTTTATTTTTGCTTTTATTAATTATCATGTTCACTTTTACTAATTGCTTTTGCTATTTAATTATCAAGAGTAAGTAGTTATTTAATATAGGGTTAAGTTAAAGCCCTAGTCATGATTAATGTATGACTTTTTCTCCGTTGAATCCCCAATTTAAATATTAATTGTTCTTACTTAATTATTTAGTTTATCCCAATACTAGATTAGAAATAATTAGTAGTGTTAGGATTCCATTGTCTTTATCAAAGCGGGAGTTGGGTATTGACGAATTTGATTATTTTAATTAAGGGCATGAAATTCTCCATGGTAATATGTAGAATAGATTGTTTGGAAATTAGGGTGTCATGTTTAATGTCTCTAAATTGTATGATTCCACGTGAGTAGGAATGATTGCAAATTAGAGAAGCCATAGATACTCGGGAGAGGTTTATGGTATTTTTAGGGTGTGCCTTTCATTTTGAATAATTGTTCTATTAATTTGGGGTAGGAATTAATTTTTGCATTAATTATGCTAGTGGCGATACTTAACTCTAGGTGTGTTTAGTTATTGATTTTGCCTTTTATTTCTATTGTTTGCTTAAGTTATTTTAATTATGTAGTCTAACTATTTCTCAAACAATATTTTAGTTATTTGCTTAGCTTTAATTTAAGTCATATTTAATTTTTTTGAATCACTTAGTCTCTTAGATCCGACCCTACTTGCCCGACTACATTAGTTAGGAGGTTTTGTTAGGTTTTAATTTTTGATAGGTTTGCGACGACCTCTTCAAATTTTGGCGCCGTTGCCGGGGACTAACGGTATTTGTATTAGCTATTTTTGATTTATTTCTGCTAAGCTTTTGATTTGGATTGTTGCTTTGGCTATTATTTCCCGTTGGTTGGTTCAGAGGAATTGATTCCAATAGACCCTAAAATTGAAGCTGATGCACGTAAGCAAGGGGGTAAACGTAAAAGAAATCGAAACAAGAAGAATAACATGGTCGAACAACCCAAACCTTTGTGGGAATATGGTGTATCGGACACAACAACTGGAGTACTTTCAAGCACTGTGAGGCCAACCATTGAGGCTTCGAATTTCCAATTAAAGACCCACTTTATTCAGTTCATTTCCAATGACTCATTTTCATACTCTCCAATTGAGTGTCCCGTCAACCATATTGACAATTTTCTAGAGAAGTGCGACACCATCAACATCAACAATGTCATTGATGATGCTATTAGACTACGTCTCTTTCCTTTTTCTCTTCGAGATAGGGAAAGAGAGTGGTCAAGAGACGAAGGCAAGGGTAAATTTGATACATGGGATAAATTAGTGAAAGCATTCTTAGTGAAGTTCTTGGGCCAAGAGAAGACATCACGATTAAGAAATGAGTTAGCCACTTTTCAACACGAAGATGATGAATCGTTGTATGATGCTTGGAGAAGATTTCATCGATTGTAGAGACAATGTCCTCATCATGGAATTCCTGAATGGATGTTGATACAGACTTTCTATAATGGTTTAACCTATCACAACCGGCTTTACATTGACGGTGCATATGGAGGTTCTATCATGACTAAGAACCCAATTGAGGCTAAGGAGTTACTTGAAAAGATGGCTGCAAATGACAACTATCGTCTAGGTGGTCGTAGTGCTACATATAAAGGAGGTCGATATGATGTTGATGTCTTAACTACATTGACTAACACCATGCAAGCACTATCTCATAAGGTTGAACATTTTCAGATTGGGCCAACTTATGGTGGCTTCATGTGATACTTGTGGGGTACAATGACATAGCACTAACGAGTGTCAATTCAACACTGATGGGATGATGATAGAACAAGCCAATGCTTTGTATAATAATAATTCTCAAAAAAGGCCATTCAATCCTTATTCCAACACATACAATGAAGGGTGGAAGCGTAATCCCGCATTCTCATACAAGAACACTTAGGCACAGTTAAATCCGCCCCAACAAATTCGAAGCAACTTTAACCCACTAAGTTTTCAAGCTAGACCTTCTTTTGATCAAACACTCAATCAGCAACCACCTCCTTCTCAACAAAAGTCTTACTTAGGAATCATGATGGAGAACTTTATGTCCACTACAACTTGCTCTATTCAATAGTTACAAGCTCATCAAAAACTGATGGAGAATCAGATTAGCTAACTTGCTCAACAAGTTGGCCAATCATTAAAGAATCCTAGTCAATTTCCTAGAAACACAGAGTAACCACCAAAGGGTCAATTGAATGTTGTGACCTTAAGGAGTGGTAGAGAGCTAGAAGATCCACCAATGAATATATCTCATAGTAAGGAGGCTATTGTGGATGAGAATGCTGAGCCCGAGAAAGAGATAGAGAAGGAAGCCATTGCTATTCCCATTTAGCCTTATAAGCCTGTTGTCATATTCCCGCAAAGATTGGCATAAGCAAAGCTAGAGAAGAAGTATGGGAAGTTCCTTGATATATTGAAAAAGCTGCACATCAACATTCCTTTTTTGGATGCTATTTCAGAGAAGCCCTCCTATGCCAAGTTCTTCAAGGATATGCTCTCAAACAAGAATAAGATCGAGGAATATGCTACTGTTTCATTAACAGTAGAGTGTAATGCCATTTTTCAAAACAAGCTTTCATAAAAGATTGGAGACCCAGGTAATTAATCCATTCCTGTAAAGCTCGGTGATATCGAAATCAAGAAGGCCTTATGTGATCTTGGAGCAAGTGTCAGTGTAATGCCCTTACAATTTGCATGAAGCTTCAAATGGGTGAACTAAAGGCGACACGCATCTCTCTACAATTAGCAGATACGAAGGTCATATTTCTAGTTGGTATTCTTGAAGATGTTCCTAATTTAGGAGGAACCCAATTCTTCAAACTCCTTATTTAGCTTGATTAGTTATTTTGCTTACTTTTTAATTTTCATTTAATTTAGTTTCGTTCTTTCATAATTCAAAAAAAAAAAAAAAACTTACGTAGCTTTACTTTACTAATAGCGTTAGTATTTGTATTAGGTATTTTTTCTATTTATTTATTTGTAGCTCGTTTGGTTGAGTTTGTGTAGTTTGCAGGTGATAGAAAGTCCGAACGTCAAGCTGAAGATTACAGCAGCAATTCAGAGCCTTTCGTGGCTAACCTGCGGTATAAATCCAGTCCCTCGCAATTCAATTGCACCATAAGATCACTAAGCATTCAAATAGTATTAACCGCAACACCACCGCGGTTAAAAGCCTCGAACTGCAACTCGATCCCTCGCGATCTGCTCTGTATAATATCAAATGATATCACGAAAAAGATAAAGGGTGTTGGGGAGATATGACCTGGTCATAGCACATGACCGCAATAACTACCCCACGTGATCATAGAGCTCTGTAGCTACGAGGTGCATGAACCTGCCACCAGGTAGCACCTTATATTCCCGTTGGAAAGCAAGACCGAGCTGGGCAGGCCCCACCAGGTCCTTGCAAGGGGACTTCCCTCCTAGTATAAATAGCTAGTCATGACAAGAGAGAGGTAAGCAATTCTCATACACTCATACTTTCTTGCACAATCACTCTCTCTCTCTAAACTGACTTGAGCGTCGAAGGGGCGTTCCTCGGTAATACCCCCGAGGTCAGTTACGCGCGTTATTGTGCAGGGAACTCTTTGATAAGCAGGTACATACAGGGCAGCTCTACTCAAGCTGGTGGTCAACTCCATTTGCAAAGTTTCACCCCGGAACAATTGGCGCTAGAAGGAGGGTGGAGCGCCACCAAACTCTGTCATTAGCCTGCCATGGCCTACGTTGAAACATGCTCCTCCTCATCAGAGGGAAGTGAGGGCGAATTCGCCCACTCAGTTACTCGCTCTGCAACGTGCAGCTCTTGGGGAAGAACAATATCCTCACGCACCTTCCCACGAACAAACATAGGTAGGGGCACACCTCGCCGGTCCGATAGGACACCAAAGCGCAGTGACGCTCCATACTTGCGGGTAGAAAGAAACATACATATTGTCCCCGCCACGAGTAAGGGAAAAGGGAAAATGTATCCTTCCCATGAAGAAACCTGCGACGCCCCGTCAATCCGCCATGAAGGGCCTGCGAACGAGTCCCCGCAAAAACCAGACCTCCCTACACCCTCACAGCTGGAGGCAGCCATCGAAGTCATGCAATCTGTAATGCAGTCTTTTGGTAAAGGTAGGGCTGCTTCATCTGAGGAAGGAAAAAGGGGGAAGAGCAAGGGAGAATCTCCTCAAGGGAGGCCACCTCTTTATAAAACAATGGGGAGTATTTATAGGAAGTTGGATTTGGAAGAGGTTTCACGAAGTAAAGCTGAAAGTGAAGCCAGATACGAGAAGGAGCAAAACAGAGTACGCTCCGGAACACAGCTCGGACCTAGCTGGGAAGAGGAGGAATGGCGTACCTCCCTTCAGAAAGAGAGAAACCCTCAATGCTATACGGAACCTAGTCACCCTATACCTACGTATCTCTCTCAAAACGAGAGCAACAACAACAAAGAGAGGAGGTGCTCACGTCACCACTCTGAAGATAAGGAGCTAATGGGGCCTCCTAGAAGCAAACAACCTAGTCAGACTCACCAACGAGAGGAACAAGTCCAAAGGAGTGCAGTTTTTGATAGGTTGGGCGAGAGGCTGTCGGCCAAGCAAAGGGTTGGCAAGTGATTGTCCGCAAAAGAGAGGCTAGGTCCTCAACCGTAAGGTCATGGGAGGTCCATAATGCAGAGGTCGTCGTCAGGTGGCGATAGACCCTCGAGGCAGACCTTCCCAGCCACAAGATATGAGAATCCCTTTCTCTTCACCCTTCAGCTAAAACATCTCAATACAAGTGCCAAGAAAAGTCAGAATCCCTTCCCACCTCAGGTTTGATGGAAGTGGAGATCCTACCGACCATATTGCTGTTTATGAGGGTTGCATGCACCTAGGGGCATACTCAGATGCCACCTGGTGTAAGTATTTCCCCACCACGCACTACAAGAAAACTGCTTATTAGCGACGGAATAAAATTCCATCGCAATTTCCCTAATTTGCGACGGAATTAATATCATTGCGACTGAATTTTCAGTCGAAATTTTCCTACAAAACATCATATGTAATTTATTGATTTTGTGACGGAAAAAAAAATTCCGACGGAATTTTCCCTCGCAAAATAGCGACGGAATGGTTTCCGTCGGAAAGTCCATCGCAAAATCCCGACAAAACTTGAACGATGGTTTATATTTGTCGCGTAAAAGAAAAAAAAATAAAAGAACTTAAACCCTAACTCCCTCTCAACACTCAACCTTACTCCCTGACGCAATCCCTCACATTGGCGGCGCCGGTGAACAGGTTATCGCACACCTATAAAAAATAACCGAACAACTCTAACTAATATAGCTAGGGAAGTAGGGATCGAATCCTCAGGGAAGCTATTAAATTCTACTAATTCTAAAAATTCTAAAGTGTGTAAGGGGCCTTGGTGGAAATTTCGGTAAATGATTACTAAAACTAAGAAGACTAGAAATGAAACTAAGGAAATGACGGGAAATTATTGATTAAACTCTATTAATGGAAACCTAGGGCTATCGGTTCACTATGATCAATCAACAGACTCAATTAACGCTCACTAATCAATTTATTGGCATTCATTGAACTAGGGCTCACTAATTCTCTCGGACTTAGACTCCCTCAAAACTCCTTTACCGGCTCTCGCTCGCATTAATTCGTTTTTGCCTATTATTCAGTGGTCTAATTGTGGTAATCTTACCTCTCGACCTCGATTTTGATAATAACCTAACTTACAACTAAATCTGGCCACAATTTAATTGCAATCAATAGAATTCAATAATAGGAATTCAATTAAAAGCCAAGAACTAATTAGAGAACATAAATTAAATTCATAACATGATCATAGATCCCCTAACCCTAAAGAAAACGACTACTCACTCATAATTATTGAACAAAGCCACAAACTTAACTATTTAGAAAAAGAATCAACCGAAAATGAGGTAAAAACACAACATAAAACACGTATATCAAATTCCCCCACACCAAACCTTTGCTCGTCCCGAGCAAAACACAACGAAATTGACTACACCCCATAAAAACAAAGTAGGCATCATTACTCAAGAGAACATCCTAAGACACATGGATCAAAGCCAGCCAATCAAGCACCCAATTACCGTCCTTCCTAAATATGGGTCAAACAAAACCAACCAAGCAAGTTTAATGAATAGATGACTAGAGTAGCTCACGGGTTGTTACTGCACACAATTAATGATGAGCTTATAACAATGAAGCTCTAACCCTCACCTCCCAACAAAATGTGGAATGCAATGCAAAATGTGTTTAAATGCAATTTTAATAACCCGAAACCCACATCTCACACGTCATACAAGTGTTTGAGGGTATCCACTCATCCTAAATGTCGACTCGGAATGCAATTAATACTCTACGACCTTGACCAAGGATTCACTTCACAATAACCATAGCATGTGGACGAAGATCAAAAAGGACTTTTATAAGCTTGTAACGTGGCTAGGGTGATGCGTAGGATAAAAATTTGGGATAATGTGGTGGAATGCGGGGTATAAGCATATAAAATCAAGGACAACCTTCAACATTCACCAACATCCAATTCAACCAATCTAACCAAACTTTTCTTTATTTTTCACATCAACACCATACTTCTCATAATTTAATCATCAACCACTACTTCAAAAACTTTAAACTTCTTTCTTTTTTTTTTTCCAACTTTATTATGCTTTCATAAGATTTTTTTTGATGCATAATAGATCATAGTTTCACGACTCTTAATGATTTGTTTTTGCTTAAAATTCAATAAACAATAAACATAATCATCACAGATACATAACAAGGCCATGAATAAAATATGACTTTTTAATTAACTACTATAGCCTAGACATTGGTATGCATAGCCTTGTATGTGAAACTTTATAATTTTACTTTCATCAATAACATTTCCACTATTTCACCATCAATCCATAACACCCTTCAAAAGTCTATTTTAATAACATCACAACTACTTTAACTCCCCCAAACCAAGTTTGGGCATATAATGTATTATGTAGCAAGGCTAATAGGCTTGTAATGTGGCTAAAATACAAAGGGATAAAAGCTCAAAACATGGGATCAAGGGAAAATATAAATGTAGGAAATGAAACTCTGAAGCTCAAAAGAAGAAATAAGAGCCTTTTATCATGCGCAACATACACAAAATCCACAATTAAAGCTACCAGAATCCAAAGTCAAACCCAAGACCATAATTGCACCAGGAACTAAGCACACATGAAAGGAAAATATGAATAAATTTATATTCAAAAGTGGCTCAAATCCTCTCGTTAACACAGTTCAAGTCTAAGACCCAAGTAAGGTTGAGAAGAGTTGACTAAGAAAAGGAAATCAAGCAATCAAATTCAAGTCATAGCCAACAAATCACACATGTGGATCCATCTACAGTCAAGAGTCATAAAGTTTTCAAAATAAACACAAGGGGTACAGAAGTAGTTAATTCCAACAATAAAACTCGATCGAGACATGAATGATCCATTAAGCCAATTCTCTCTAAAATTAAACCTAAGAAAGCAGTACAATCTTTTTGGTCACATGTAAACTCCCATTCCTAACGAATGGTACAAACCATGCAACAGTCCTAAGAAAGCAATAAAACTAAGCTAAGAAAGCAATAAAACCAACTAATAAAATAGGAAAGCAATAAAATACTTACCTCCCCCAAGCCGAACTTAGCAAAGTCCTCATTGCTAGAGGGAGAAAGAAACTACTAACCTACGGGTTGCCTCCCGTAAAGCGCTTGTTTAAGGTCAATAGCTTGACCGTAATTACCTTACCTTAAGGTGGATCAAAGAGTGAACGTGAGCCCCATGTAGTTAAACACCCAAAGAAATTTGGGGTTATTGTTTGTTCAAATACCCCATGTTCTTTTCTAGGAACCTCATAATTTGCTTTCTTCACTTCACAAGCATGTGAGGAGGACTTTCGAGGCTTCCGACGCTTCTTAGGGCGCGATTTATTTTTCTTTGGATCCTGATATGTCTCATTATTATCACTATCTCCGTCACCTGCAATAGAATCCAAACACAGAGAGGCCTCCTGAACATCCTTATCAGGGGATCGTGGTAAGTCATTATGAACAATCTCATTAAAAGTGTAAACTGTATTGCATGGCTGTTCTAACATGGGATTTTTCATTGCATTATTAAGATTAAATGTCACTTTATCATCCCCTACAGAAAGGGTTAAACTTCCATTTTTAACATCAATGACGGCACCTGCAGTATGTAAGAAAGGTCTACCTAGAATGATAGGGATATGAGCATCCTCATCAATATCAAGGACAACAAAATCAACTGGAATGAAATTTTTTCCTACTCTAACAGGTACATCTTCTAAAACACCCTTAGGATATTTTTCAGTTCTATCCGCCATCTGCAAAGTAACATTAGTAAATTAAGCTCTCCCATGTCAAGCTTCCTGCAAATTGATAAGGGCATCACACTTACACTAGCTCCTAAATCACATAGAGCCTTATCAATAAATAAAGGACCTACATTACATGGAATTGAAAAACTGCCTGGATCCTTCAACTTAGGAGGAGATTTATTTTGAAGGATCGCACTGCACTCCTTGGTGAGTGCAACTGTCTCTATTACATTCAACTCACGTTTCTAGCTCAAAATATCTTTCAAAAATTTAGTGTAAGTAGGCACTTGAGTAATTAAATTAGTGAAAGGCATAGTGACTTGCAAATTTTTGACTATATCAAGGAATTTACGAAAGTGATTATCGTTCTTACTCCTGGTTACCCTGTTTGGAAAGGGTAACGGCACCTTTGAGGGAGGAATCGTATTAGTAACTGAATCTGCAGCTGGAGCTTGCTTCCTTGGTGCTTCATTCTCCCTTGAGACTTCATTCTCCTTTTCTGCAGCTACTTCTTCAAGGTCTTCAATAACAACCTGTAGGGACCCCGCATTTTCGGGTCCCAAATTTTTTGGTTACCATTCCCAAGCCGTCCGTAGGTCGAGTTAGACCTAAAAAATTGGCTTAAGGAAAGGTGAAACGAATTAATTAGACCTTTTTTTTCAACTGAAATGGAGCGCTGGAACATGTACCACCTACAAGGTTTATCACGCTGACTCTGCAGCGTTACAAGTTCTATGACGCTACAGTGTCAGCGCAGGAAGGTTTGTAACGCTACGAAGGTAGTGTAGTTAACTTCCCAGCGCTGCTCCTTTTTCCTTTTTTTTTTCTTTTTTTCTTCTTTTCAACAGAAATGGAGCGCTGGAACTTGTACCACGCTACAAGATTTCCCACGCTGACCCTGCAGCGTTACAAGTTCTGTGACGCTACAGTGTCAGCGCGGGAAGGTCTGTAACGCTACAAAGGTAGCGTAGTTAGCTTTCCAACGCAGCTCTTTATTTCTTTTGAACCCAATTTTAAATCATTTTACTTGGGAGAAACTTCAATACCGATACCAAACATGCTAATAAGAAGTCGCCAATGAGTTTTAGGAACTAAACTCATAAACCATGTATTTAGACTAGATACAAATGGGACTCGAATAAGGGACGTTTGTCTAAATTGCACGGAAATCCTCTCCGATCCCATGGGGATGACTCCAAGTTGTTGTCGAACGAACCAAAGATTGGATTCGGGGGCGAAGGTACTAACATGACGGAGTGCGTCGGGTTATCCCATAGGCGGCCATTACTAGTTTCCTCTTAACCATACAAAAATTTAGTATGAGGGAGAGAATGAGTAAATAAAAAAGTGTTTTGAAATGAAGGAAATGAAGGTTTTTATAACAGTGTGGGAACCCTAATCGCGCTGGGCTGCTAGCGCGGTACGCCGAATCGCGCTAGCCCAGTACCGTAGGAAACCCTACAACGCTACTAGGGTAGCGCTGTTAACTTAGTAATGCTGAGCTGTCAGCGTGACTAAATTAAGCGCGCTACAATTTTTTTTTTGAAAGATTTTTTTTATTTTTTATTTTTATTTATTTATTTATTTATTTATTATTTTTATTATTATTTTTATTATTATTATTTTTATTATTATTATTATTATCATTTTATTTTATTCATTTATTTAAAATAAAAGAGGCGTTGGGATAAAAAAGTCCGTTAAATAAGAATGGAAATTTTATAATATCCGAGATTTATTTTTATGCCCAAATATACTCGATTATCCAATCTTCTAGAGAAATGAGTTTTTAAATCATCATAGAGTCCTGCCGCGGGACGAGGGGATTAAATTAGGTTTCTACAGTTAGCCCCCACTTTGATTGAGTCTGAGTAAGACGACAATCAAAGTATGCTCGAATCGTTTTCGAGACTTTCATATCCAGAGCCATGAGCTCCTCATTAACCAATGGGCGTAGCAAATTTTAGAAAGCAATGGCTCTCGAAACTGAAATCGAAAATAGATTTTAATAAATTCGCTTATTTATCAAAACACTTAGCAAATAAATTAGTATTAGTATTTTGAATAAGTTTTCTTTTGACTGGAAATAAGGTAATAAATTAGCTCATTTATTACTACTTCGAGTAAACTCGCTTAAAAAATATGATAAATTCGCTTATTTATTACTATTTTGAGTGAATTCGCTTTTTTAACAAAATTATTGAAAAAATCTAATAAATTCGTTTATTTATTACTATTTCGAGTAAATACACTTATTTACTGAAATTATTGAAAAATGTAATAAATTCGTTTATTTAGAACTAATTTGAGTAAATTCCCTTATTTACTGATATTATTGAAAAAATGTAATAAATTCGTTTATATATTACTATTTTCAGTAAATTCGCTTATTTACTGAAATTATTGAAAAAATATAATAAATTCGTTTATTTATTACTATTTTGAGTAAATTCGCTTATTTACAGAAATTATTGAAAAAATGTAATAAATTCGTTTATTTATTACTAATCTAGGTAAATTTGCTTATTTACCGGAAATATTGACAAAAGTTTACAAGGTTGTCATGAGATAGCAAGCCTTATCCTAACGTAATCTACTTTTGGAACATTTGGAACAAAAGATGATAAAATGGATTATCATCAAAATCAAACTCAAAGCCAAAATAATACAGCAAAACGCAACAAGGCACGCTAGCTTCAGAGCGTTCTTTCTTCAGTCGCGCTGAGGAAGTAGCGCACCAAGAGCAACAACGCTCATACCGTCAGCGCGTCTTCTTCAGTCACGCTCCCAGGTTAGTGTGCTACCATTTGCTGTGCTGCGCTGTGGTTGTTGCTTGATTTGCAAATCTTGATGTTGAAATTATGCTGTGCAGGTAGCGAGGTTGGTTTATTAGCGCTTGGGGCGTAGCGCGGTTGGAGTGGTCATGCTGCACTAGTAGTGTGTTCAGCGGAGCGACGCTGAAGCTGCAGCGCCAGAACTTCAAACGCGCTGTGAGTTAGTTTTTTTTTTTTTTTTTTTTTTTTTTTTTTTTTTTTTTTTTAAGCTTCCATTTGGAACTATGGGATAATTTGTGCTACTAAGCGGATGATTGCTATAATTTATTCAATTTGTAGCCATAAGAATGTTAAGCTTGTGACAATTTATATTTGCTCTTATTTTTATCAAACATGTGTGTTTTTGGCAAATGATTGTCCTAATGATGTTAAAATGAAGTATAATGCTCCATAAATCATTTGTGAATTGTTCTTAGACTTTCATTACTCATGTCATGACCCATGTCTTTTGACATTTTAAAGAGTAGTAGGCTCTTAATTAGAGAGTGTAGTTGATTAGTCTTAATCAAAACTAGAAAAATACTTCTTGAATAGTTTTAATTATAAGGGCAACGAGCTCTCAATTAATAATCAAAAGTGAAAAAAATGCTCTTGATTAAATTATTTTATTTATAATCAAAAGTGAAAAAAATGCTCTTAATTTAATAAAGAAGAGTAATGGGCTCTTAATTAATAATCAAAAGTGAAATGCTCTTAATTAATTTATTTTATGTATAAGAGTAACAAACTCTTTAATTATTAAAGAAGAGCAATGAGATTTTAATTAATAATCAAAAGTGAAAAAATGCTCTTGATTAATTTTTTATAAGAGTAACGTGCTCTTAATTTAATTAATAATCAAAAGTGAAAATGCTCTTGAAAAATTTACTTTATTTATAAGAGTAGCGTGCTCTTAATTTAATAAAGAAGAGCAATGTGCTATTAATTAATAATCAAAAGTGAAAAAAAATGCTCTTGATTAATTTATTTTATTTACAAGAGTAACGTGCTCTTAATGTAATAAAAAAGAGCAATGGACTCTTAATAAAAGATGCTCTTGCTAAGTTAATAGGCTATTCTAGCACTAGTACAAAAATCGACTTTTGCTGCGGTTTTTTAGGGGTATTTGCTGCGGTTTTTAACCGCAGCAATTGGAGCAGCAGCAATAAACTAGCTTATTATTCGCTGCGGTTCAACCGCAGCAAAAAAATGGACTTTTTGCTGCGGTTGTAGTCAAAACCGCAGCAAAAAAAGGGCAAAAATTGGTGGGAAATCCCACTATTTGCTGCGGTTCTTTGTAAAACCGCAGCAAATAGTGGGATTTCCCACCAAAAAAAAAGCTTTATTTGCTGCGGTTTTCTAGAAAACCGCAACAAATAACCACCCAAAAAAATAAAATTTTTTTTTTGCTTTTTAATGCTAAATTGTAGCCAGAATGTTTGTATATGTACAATAGTTGTAATAACAACATTACAGCAGCATTAGAATAATAACATCAATCTCAAATACAATTATACTACAAAAAACATTCTAAGAGCATTATAACGGCAGCATCTCAACAATGGCAGCAATAGAAGTGTGGAGAGCAGACACATATCCATAGTTCTCGTATCCTTGTGGATATCCATAATAAGCAGCATTATTCCACTGATTCTGATCAGGTTGTGACTAAACATCCAGCCAAAAAAAATAAACGTCAGTCAGGCTGAAAATCTGAAATACACAGAGTTACCCAAAGGAAATGAAAACAATGCTATAGTACCTGTCTGTTTGAAGGACTACGACCCCATGAAAGTCTCACATTCCGGCCACCCAATTGTGCACCATTTAATGCCTTCAATGCCTCCTCAGCACTACTTCTGCAGAATCATTAAGAACAAAAGGTTGAGATNTGAACAAAAGATTGAGATTCAATTCAAAAATATAGCTAAGACTACTACTAGCGCTTACAATTTAGCAAAAGTTAACTTTGAAGTTTTAGGGCAGGGGTTGTGATGAACGGATGGGGTGTCAAGGTAAATCTTACACACTTCCAAATAATATATAGAAAGAATACCAGATGTTGGGTTTATCTCACAAAATATAGATCAGAAGAGGAATTCGGACCTGCTGGTAAATTGAACAAAGCCACATTGCTTTCCCAGGGGAATCTTTACATGGACCAATTCTCCATAAGGACTGAATGTTTGTTCAGTGCTTCATAAGTCACATTGGATCCAATTGCCAACAAAAATCTGCAATCAAATATTCAGGTTAGAATCTCATCAAAGTAATACGATCACAAAACTATAAAAGAAATGTACCCACAGTAGTGTTATTTGGATCACTGTCATTTGGAGTTCCCTGAATATTCTGGTATGAAGCTGCGTTTAAGAAAAAAGATAAGGTAAAGCAAAAACAACTAAGACATTACTCCCACCAAACAGCTTCACTTGTCAGGATTTACTTCCTGTTCTTGCTCATTTGACCAGTTAAATCTCTAAAAGGGGGAAAGGGTTTAATCTTCAACATAGCAGTAAAGATTCCAATCACCATCCTACTGTCTTGAAGATTAAACCTTTTCACTTTTATCACGGTCGCTTCATTAGTCGATTAAACATCAGTATCAACATTCCCTAACAGGGGAAACGGTTCACTCATCAAACATAGCAGTAGAGAGTTGAAATAAACACTAGTTTATGCAGATATAACACTAGTTTATCTCAACAGGTATTTCATTTCAACATAATTTTTATATCACATGACTAATCGATTATGAACAAATTTTTTATTAATAATAAACAAATCTTATAGAGATTTTTATATGAACTCTAAAATTTACTTTTATTTATGCAACAAGGAAGTTAAGAAAGGGGGAATCAGAGAAACAGACCACAAAATAGAACCAAGCCAAACAACTATCACTTGTCAAAGGAATTATTTCTTATGAAAACTTGTAATGACTTCATGAAAAACTATCACTCAGTCTCAGTCAGTTACTCACCCACTCAGTTGCTCACACATCAACCCTCACTCGGTGACTCACACATCCTTACACTCAGTCACTGAAACACTCAGGTTAAATCAGGAAACCCCCTTTAAAAAATTCAATTAGGATACAACCCTTATCTTCAGCAAACATAACTTGAAAATTTCCTCCCTAATGGGTATTTTTATAAAGTCGCTTCAATGCTTCATTTTCGACAGTTAAGTTTCCTTGAGACAGAATCAATTAAACCAATTCATAAGAGAGAATTCACAACAAATAAATGTTTTACATCCACAGTGTGTCACCAATTTGCATATAATGGCAGAATAAGTTCATTAATTCCATTCCAGCAACAAACAACAAAAATGTAGCAATAGCACAACAATTTACATAAAATAATTAATGTAGTATTATAAATAATGGACGACAAAATGCAGCCTCTCTCACTTTACTTGTCAGCAGGTCATATTCATATAGGCGAGTTGGGTATGCTGCTAGAAGCCTACATTATACATGTATAAATGCTTGCAATACATTAAGCAGAGCATCTGAACTATTGAACATTGAGATATTTCACTCTCACAGCTCACAGAGAGACTGACTCACTCACACTCTCACACTCTGAATCACTCACTCACAGTCTTACCCACACACTCACACTCTCACCCTCACTCAGTCTTACCCACTCACTGACACACTCACACTACGTCAAAACCACCAACACAGAACCATTCCGAAAAACCCCAACACAAAAACCCTTCCGCTAAAACATCTCAATACAAGGGGCCAAGAAAAGTCAGAATCCCTCTCCCCCTCAGGTTTGATGAAGTGGAGATCCTACCCTACCATATTTGCTTTTTATGAGGTTTGCATGCACCTAGGGCATACTCAGATGCCACCTGGTGTAAGTATTTCCCCACCACGCACTACAAAAAACTGCTTATAGCGACGGAATAAAATTCCATCGCAATTTCCCTAATTTGCACGGAATTAATATCATTGCGACTGATTTTCAGTCGAAATTTTCCTACAAAACATCATATGTATTTTATGATTTTGTGACGGAAAAAAAAATCCGACGGAATTTTCCCCTCGCAAAATAGCGACGGAATGGTTTCCGTCGGAAAGTCCTCGCAAAATCCCGACAACTTGAACGATGGTTTATATTTGTCGCGTAAAAAAAAAAAAAAATAAAAACTTAAACCCTAACTCCCTCTCAACACTCAACCTTACTCCCTGACGCAATCCCTCACATTGGCGGCGCCGGTGAACAGTTATCGCACACCTATAAAAAATAACCGAAACAACCTCAACTAATATGCTAGGAAGTAGGGATTCAATCCTCAGGGAAGCTATAAATTCTACTAATTCTAAAAATTCTAAAGTGTGTAAGGGCCTTGGTGGAAATTTCGGTAAATGATTACTAAAAAACTAAGAAGACTAGAATGAAACTAAGGAAATGACGGGAAATTATTGATTAAACTCTATTAATGAAAACCTAGGGCTATCGGTTCACTATGACTCAATCAACAGACTGCAATTAACGCTCACTAATCAATTTATGGCATTCATTGAACTAGGGCTCACTAATTCCTCTCCTGGACTTAGACTCCCTCAAAACTCCTTTACCTTCACCTAAGCTCTCCTCGCATTAAATAATCGTTTTTTTGCCTATTATTCAGTGGTCTAATTGTGGTAATCTTACCTCTCGACCTCGATTTGTTGAAATAACCTAACTTACAACTAAATCTGGCCACAATTTAATTGCAATCAATGAGATTCAATAATAGGATTCAATTAAAAGCCAAGAACTAATTAGAGAACATAAATTAAATTCATAACATATGATCATAGATCCCCTAAACCCTAAAATAAAACACTACTCACTCATAATTATTGAACAAAGCCACAACTTAACTATTTAGAAAAAGAATCAACCGAAAATGAGGTAAAAACACAACATAAAACACGTATATCAAATCCCCCCCACACCAAACCTTTGCTCGTCCCGAGCAAAACACAACGAAATTGACTACAACAACCCCATAAAAACAAGTAGGCATCATTACTCAGAGCATCCAAGACACATGGATCAAAGCCAGCCAATCAAGCACCCATTACCGCCTTCCTAAATATGGGTTCAAACAAAACCAACCAAGCAAGTTTAAAATAGATAGATCTAGAGTAGCTCACGGGTTGTTACTTGCACACAATTAATGATGAGCTTATAACAATGAAGCTCTAACCCTCACCTCCCAACAAAATGTGGAATGCCATGCAAATGTGTTTAATGCAATTTAATACCCGAAACCCACATCTCACACACGTCATACAGTGTTTGAGGGTATCCACTCATCCTAAATGTCGACTTCGGAATGCAATTATACTCTACGAACCTTGACCAAGGATTCACTTCACAATAACCATAGCATGTGGACGAAGATCAAAAAGGACTTTTTATAAGCTTGTAACTTGGCTAGGGTGGTGCTAGTGATAAAAATTTGGGATAATGTGGTGGAAGTCGGGTATAACATATAAAATCAAGGACAACCTTCAACATTCACCAACATCCAATTCAACCAATCTAACCAAACTTTTCTTTATTTTGTCACATCAACACCATACTTCTCATAATTTAATCCTCAACCACTACTCAAAACTTTAAACTTCTTCTTTTTTTTTTTCCAACTTTATTATGCTTTCATAAATTTTTTTTGATGCATAATAGATCATAGTTCACGACTCTTAATGATTTGTTTTTTGCTTAATTCAATAAACAATAACATAATCATCACAGATACATAACAAGGCCATGAATAATATGACTTTTTAATTAACTACTATAGCCTAGACATTGGTATGCATAGCCTTGTATGGGAAACTTTATAATTTTACTTCATCAATAACATTTCCACTATTTCCACCATCAATCCATACACCCTTCAAAGTCTATTTTAATCATCACAACTACTTAACATCCCCCAAACCAGTTTGGGCAATAATGTATTATGTAGCAAGGCTAATAGGCTTGTAATGTGGCTAAAATACAAAGGGATAAAAGCTCAAAACATGGGATCAAGGGAAAATATAATGTAGAAATGAAACTCTGAAGCTCAAAAGAAGAATAAGAGCCTTTTATCATGCGCAACATACACAAAATCCACAATTAAAGCTACCAGAATCCAAAGTCAAACCCAAGACCAAATTTGCACCAGGAACTAAGCACACATGAAAGGAATATGAATAAATTTATATTCAAAAGTGGCTCAAATCCTCTCGTTAACACGTTCAAGTCTAAGACCCAAGTAAGGTTGAAAGAGTTGACTAAGAAAAGGAAATCAAGCAATCAAATTCAAGTCATAGCCAACAAATCACACATGTGGATCCATCTACAGTCAGAGTCATAAAGTTTTCAAAATAAACACAAGGGGTACAGAAGTAGTTAATTCCAACAATAAAACTCGATCGAGACATGAATGATCCATTAAGCCAATTCTCTCTAAAATTAAACCTAAGAAGCAGTACAATCTTTTTGGTCACATGTAAACTCCCATTCCTAACGAATGGTACAAACCATGCAACAGTCCTAAGAAAGCAATAAAACTAAGCTAAGAAAGCAATAAAACCAACTAATAAAATGGAAAGCAATAAAATACTTACCTCCCCCAAGCCGAACTTAGCAAATCCTCATTGTCAGAGGGAGAAAGAACTACTAACTCGGGTTGCCTCCCGTAAACGCTTGTTTAGTCAATAGCTTACCGTAATTACCTTACCTTAAGGTGGATCAAAGAGTGAACGTGAGCCCCATGTAGTTAAACACCCAAAGAATTTGGGGTTATTGTTTGTTCAAATACCCCATGTTCTTTTCTAGGAACCTCATAATTTGCTTTCTTCACTTCACAGCATGTGAGGAGGACTTTCGAGGCTTCCGCACGCTTCTTAGGGCGCGATTTATTTTTCTTTGGATCCTGATATGTCTCATTATTATCACTATCTCCGTCACCTGCAATAGAATCCAAACACAGAGAGGCCTCCTGAACATCCTTATCAGGGGATCGTGGTAAGTCATTATGAACAATCTCATTAAAGTTTAAACTGTATTGCATGGCTGTTCTAACATGGGATTTTTCATTTGCATTATAAGATTAATGTCACTTTACATCATCACCCTAAGAAAGGGTTTACTTCCATTTTTAACATCAATGACGGCACCTGCAGTATGTTAAGAAAGGTCTACCTAGAATGATAGGGATATGAGCATCCTCATCAATATCAAGGACAACAAAATCAACTGGAATGAAATTTTTCCTACTCTAACAGTACATCTTCTAAAACACCCTTGATATTTTTCAGTTCTATCCGCCATCTGCAAAGTAACATTAGTAAATTAAGCTCTCCCATGTCAAGCTTCCTGCAAATTGATAAGGGCATCACACTTACACTAGCTCCTAAATCACATAGAGCCTTATCAATAAATAAAGGACCTACATTACATGGAATTGAAAAACTGCCTGGATCCTCAACTTAGGAGGAGATTTATTTTAGGATCGCACTGCACTCCTTGGTGAGTGCAACTGCTCTATTACATTCAACTCACGTTTCTAGCTCAAAATATCTTTCAAAAATTTAGTGTAAGTAGGCACTGAGTAATTAAATTAGTGAAAGGCATAGTGACTGCAAATTTTGACTATATCAAGGAATTTACGAAAGTGATTATCGTTCTACCTCCTGGTTACCCTTGTGGAAGGGTAACGGCACCTTGGAGGAGGAATCGTATTAGTAACTGAATCTGCAGCTGGAGCTTGCTTCCTTGGTGCTTCATTCTCCCTTGAGACTTCATTCTCCTTTTCTTTGCAGCTACTTCTTCAAGGTCTTCAATAACAACCTGTAGGGACCCCGCATTTTCGGTCCCAAATTTTTTTGTTACCATTCCCAAGCCGTCCGAGGTCGAGTTAGACCTAAAAAATTGGCTTAAGGAAAGGTGAAACGAATTAATTAGACCTTTTTTCAACTGAAATGGAGCGCTGGAACATGTACCACCTACAAGGTTTATCACGCTGACTCTGCAGCGTTACAAGTTCTATGACGCTACGTGTCAGCGCAGGAAGGTTTGTAACGCTACTAAGGTAGTGTAGTTAACTTCCACGCTGCGTCCTTTTTCCTTTTTTTTTTTTTTTTTTCTTCTTCAACAGAATGGAGCGCTGGAACTTGTACCACGCTACAAGATTTCCCACGCTGACCCTGCAGCGTTACAGTTCTGTGACGCTACAGTGTCAGCGCGGGAAGGTCTTGTAACGCTACAAAGGTAGCGTAGTTAGCTTTCCAACGCAGCTCTTTATTTCTTTTGAACCCAATTTTAAATCATTTTAACTTGGGAGAAACTTCAATACCGATACCAAACATGCTAATAAGAAGTCGCCAATGAGTTTTAGGAACTAAACTCATAAACCATGTATTAGACTAGATACAAATGGGACTCGAATAAGGACGTTTGTCTAAATTGCACGGAAATCTCTCCGTATCCCATGGGATGACTCCAAGTTGTTTCAAACGAACCAAAATTGGATTCGGGGGCGAAGGTACTAACATGACGGAGTGCGTCGGGTTACCCATAGGCGGGCCATTACTAGTTTCCTCTTAACCATAACAAAAATTTAGTATGAGGGAGAGAATGAGTTAATAAAAAGTGTTTTGAAATGAAGGAAATGAAGGTTTTTATAACAGTGTGGGAACCCTAATCGCGCTGGCTGCTAGCGCGGTACGCCGAATCGCGCTAGCCCAGTACCGTAGGAAACCCTACAACGCTACTAGGTGTAGCGCTGTTAACTTAGTAATGCTAGCTGTCAGCGTGACTAAATTAAGCGCGCTACAATTTTTTTTTTGAAAGATTTTTTTATTTTTTATTTTATTTATTTATTTATTATTTATTATTTTTATTATTATTTTTATTATTATTATTTTTATTATTATTATTATTATCATTTTATTTATTCATTTATTTAAAATAAAAGAGGCGTTGGGATAAAAAAGTCCGTTAAATAAGAATGGAAATTTTATAATATCCGAGATTATTTTTATGCCCAAATATACTCGATTATCCAATCTTCTAGAGAAATGAGTTTTTAAATCATCATAGAGTCCTGCCGCGGACGAGGGGATTAAATTAGTTTCTACAGTTAGCCCCCACTTTGATTGATGGTCTGAGTAACGACAATCAAAGATGGCTCGAATCGTTTTCGAGACTTTCATATCCAGAGCCTGAGCTCCTCATTAACCAATGGGCGTAGACAATTTTAGAAAGCAATGGCTCTCGAAACTGAAATCGAAAATAGATTTTAAAAATTCGCTTATTTATCAAAACACTTAGCAAATAAATTAGTATTAGTATTTTGAATAAGTTTTCTTTTGACTGGAAATAAGGTAATAAATTAGCTCATTTATTACTACTTCGAGTAAACTCGCTTAAAAAATTGATAAATTCGCTTATTTATTACTATTTTGAGTGAATTCGCTTTTTTAACAAAATTATTGAAAAAATCTATAAATTCGTTTATTTTATTACTATTTCGAGTAAATACCACTTATTACTGAAATTATTGAAAAATGTAATAAATTCGTTTATTTAGAACTAATTTGAGTAAATTCCCTTATTTACTGATATTATTGAAAAAATGTAATAATTCGTTTATTATTACTATTTTCATAATTCGCTATTTACGAAATTATTGAAAAATAATAAATTCGTTATTTTATTACTATTTGAGTAAATTCGCTTATTTACTGAAATTTTGAAAAAAATGTAATAAACTCGTCTATTTATTACTATTTTGAGTAAATTCGCTTATTTTCAGAAATTATTGAAAAAATGTAATAAATTCGTTTATTTATTACTAATCTAGGTAAATTTGCTTATTACCGGAAATATTGACAAAAGTTTACAAGGTTGTCTGAGATAGCAAGCCTTATCCTAACGTAATCTACTTTTGGAACATTTGGAACAAAAGATGATAAAATGGATTATCATCAAATCACTCAAAGCCAAAATAATACAACAAAACAGCAAAACGCAACAGGCACGCTAGCTTCAGACGTTCTTTCTTCAGTCGCGCTGAGAAGTAGCGCACCAAGAGCAACAACGCTCATATACCGAGCGCGCTCTTCTTCAGTCACGCCCCAGTTAGTGTGCTACCTTGCTGTGCTGCGCGCTGTGGTTGTTGCTTGATTTGCAAATCTTGATGTTGAAATTATGCTGTGCTAGCGAGGTTGTTTTATTAGCGCTGGGGCGTAGCGCGGTTGGAGTGGTCATGCTGCACTAGTAGTGTGTTCAGCGGAGCGACCTGAAGCTTGCACGCCAGAACTTCAAACGCGCTGTGAGTTAGTTTTTTTTTTTTTTTTTTTTTTTTTTTTTTTTTTTTTTTTTAAGCTTCATTTGAGAACTATGGGATAAATTTGTGCTTACTAAGCGGATGATTGCTATAATTTATTCAATTTGTAGCCATAAGAATGTTAAGCTTGTGACAATTTATATTTGCTCTTATTTTTATCAAACATGTGTGTTTTTGGCAAATATTGTCCTAATGATGTTAAAATGAAGTATAATGCTCCATAAATCATTTGTGAATTGTTCTTAGACTTTCATTACTCATGTCATGACCCATGTCTTTTGACATTTTAAAGAGTAGTAGGCTCTTAATTAGAGAGTGTAGTTGATAGTCTTAATCAAAACTAGAAAAATACTTCTTGAATAGTTTTAATTATAAGGGCAACGAGCTCTCAATTAATAATCAAAAGTGAAAAAAAATGCTCTTGATTAAATTATTTTTATTTATAATCAAAAGTGAAAAAAATGCTCTTAATTTAATAAAGAAGAGTAATGGGCTCTTAATTAATATCAAAAGTGAAATGCTCTTAATTAATTTATTTTATGTAAAAGAGTAACAAACTCTTTAATTATTAAAGAAGAGCAATGAGATTTAATTAATAATCAAAAGTGAAAAAATGCTCTGATTAATTTTTTATAAGAAACTTGCTCTTAATTTAATTAATAATCAAAAGTGAAAATGCTCTTGAAAAATTTACTTTATTTATAGAGTAGCGTGCTCTTAATTTAATAAAGAAGAGCAATGTGCTTAATTAATAATCAAAAGTGAAAAAAAATGCTCTTGATTATTTTATTTTATTTACAAGAGTAACGTGCTCTTAATGTATAAAAAAGAGCAATGGACTCTTAATAAAGATGCTCTTGCTAAGTTAATAGGCTATTCTAGCACTATACAAAATCGACTTTTGCTGCGGTTTTTTAGGGGTATTTGCTGCGTTTTTAACCGCAGCAATTGGAGCGCAGCAATAAACTAGCTTATTATTCGCTGCGGTTCAACCGCAGCAAAAAAATGGACTTTTTGCTGCGGTTGTAGTCAAAACCCAGCAAAAAAAGGGCAAAAATTGGTGGGAAATCCCACTATTTGCTGCGGTTTTTGTAAAACCGCAGCAAATAGGGGATTCCCACCAAAAAAAAGCTTTATTGCTGCGGTTTTCTAAACCGCAACAAATAACCACCCAAAAAAATAAAATTTTTTTTTTGCTTTTTAATGCTAAATTGTGCCAGAAGGTTTGTATATGTACAATAGTTGTAATAACAACATTACAGCAGCATTAGAATAATAACATCAATCTCAAATACAATTATACACTAACAAAAAACTTCTAAGGCATTATAACGGCAGCATCTCAACAATGGCAGCAATAAAGTGTGGAGAGCAGACACATATCCTAGTTTCTCGTATCCTTGTGGATATCCATAAAAGCAGCATTATCCACTGATTCTGATCAGGTTGTGACTAAACATCCAGCCAAAAAAATAAACGTCAGTCAGGCTGAAAATCTGAAATACACAGAGTTACCCAAAGGAAATGAAAACATGCTATAGTACCTGTCTGTTTGAAGGACTAC
Source organism: Suaeda aralocaspica (assembly GCA_016808085.1). Taxonomy (NCBI): domain Eukaryota; kingdom Viridiplantae; phylum Streptophyta; class Magnoliopsida; order Caryophyllales; family Amaranthaceae; genus Suaeda; species Suaeda aralocaspica. The sequence continues at coordinate 145,364 of PYUH01000255.1, read as the reverse complement.
GACCCCATGAAGTCTCACATTCCGGCCACCCAATTGGCACCATTTAATGCCTTCAATCCTCCTCACACTACTTCTGCAGAATCATTATGAACAAAAGATTGAGATTCAATTCAAAAAATAGCTAAGACTACTACTAGCGCTTACAATTTAGCAAAATTAACTTTGAAGTTTTAGGGCAGGGTTGTGATGAACGGATGGGGTGTCAAGGTAAATCTTACACACTTCCAAATAATATATAGAAAGAATACCAGATGTTGGGTTTATCTCACAAAATATAGATCAGAAGAGGAATTCGGACCTGCTGGTAAATTGAACAACCACATTGCTTTCCCAGGGGAATCTTTACATGGACCAATTCTCCATAAGGACTGAATGTTTGCTCAAGTGCTCATCAGTCACTTGGAATCCAAATTGCCAACAAAAATCTGCAATCAAATATCAGGTTAAATCTCATCAAGATAATCGATCACAAAACTATAAAAGAAATGTACCACAGTAGTGTTATTTGGATCACTGTCATTTGGAGTTCCCTGAGTATTCTGGTATGAAGCTTGCGTTTAAGAAAAAAGATAAGGATAAACAAAAACAACCTAAGACACTTACTCCCACCAAACAGCTTCACTTGTCAGGATTTATTACTCCTGTTCTTGCTCATTTGACCAAGTTAAATCTCTAAAAGGGGGAAAGGGTTTAATCTTCAACATAGCAGTAAAGATTCCAATCAACCACTCCTACTGCTATCTTGAAGATTAAACCTTTTCACCCTTTATCACGGTCGCTTCATTAGTCGATTAAACATCAGTATCAACATTCCCTAACAGGGAAACGGTTCACTCACAACAAAATGCAGTAGAGAGTTGAAAATAAAACATAGTTTATGCAGAATATAACACTAGTTTATCTCTAACAACTAGGTATTCATTATTCAACATAATTTTTATATCACAACTCTAATCGATTATGAACAAATTTTTTATTATAATAAACAAATCTTATAGAGATTTTTATATGAACTCTAAAATTTACTTTTTATTTATTGCAACAGGAAGTTGAAAGGGGGAATCAGAGAAACAAGACCACAAAAATAGAACCAAGCCAAACAACTATCACTTGTCAAGGAATTATTTCTATGAAAACTTGTAATGACTTCATGAAAACTTACACTCAGTCTCATCAGTTACTCCACCACTCTCAGTTGCTCACACAAACACCCTCACTCGGTGACTCACACACTCACTTACACTCAGTCACTGAAACACTCAGTTTAAATCAGGAAACCCCCTTTAAAAATTCAATTAGGATACAACCCTTATCTTCAGCAAACATAACTTGAAAATTTCCTCCCAATGGGTATTTTTATAAAGTCGCTTCAATGCTTCATTTTCGACAGTTAAGTTTCCTTGAGACAGAATCAATTAAACCAATTCATAAGAGAGAATTCACAACAAAATAAATGTTTTACATCCACAGTGTGTCACCAATTTGCATATAATGCAGAATAAGTTCATTAATTCCATTCCAGCAACAAACAACAAAAATGTAGCAATAGCACACAATTTACATAAAATAATTAATGTAGTATTATAAATAATGGACGACAAAATGCAGCCTCTCTCACTTTACTTCTCAGCAGGTCATATTCATATAGGCGAGTTGGGTATGCTGCTAGAAGCCTACATTATACATGTATAAATGCTTGCAATACTTAAGCAGAGCATCTGAACTATTGAACATTGAGATATTTCACTCTCACAGCTCACAGAGAGACTGACTCACTCCACACTCTCACACTCTGAATCACTCACTCACGTCTTACCCACTCACTGACACACTCACACTACGTCAAAACCACCAACACAGAACCATTCCGAAAAACCCACAACACAAAACCTCTAAAAAACCCCCCAACACAATCCAAAACAACCCAAGTCGAAACCCAATAACAAAAGTCGGAAAATACAATAACAAAAACCCTAAATCG
>PYUH01000255.1:114746-143358 GCA_016808085.1 Suaeda aralocaspica | reverse complement strand
AAAAAAAAACAAAAGTCGAATCAACAAAAAATATCAAACAACAATCACGAAAAAAAAAAAAACATAAATCAAATAAATTGAAACAATAAAAAGTCAAATAAAACCTTAAAAACCAACCATCATGTCGAAATCACCAACAATTTGTCACCTGATTCTCTTGACCTTCGAATGAGAGATCTTCGATCTTCAAACAAAATCAGAAAAAAAAAACATAAACCATAAAAAAAAACTAATTTAAAACTGCAAAAAACAAACCCAAAAAGAGAAGTTTTACCTCTTATGTGAGAATGAGAAAGAGAAGAGAATGAGAATGAGAGAGGAAAGAGGCGAGAATGAGAGAAGAAAGAGGCGAGAATGAGAATGAGAGGGAAAGATGCGAGAATGAGAATGAGAGGGAAAGATGCGAGAATGAGAGAAGGAGTTAGGGTTAGAGAGAAAAAAAAGGGAGAAAGATCAGAAAGAAGGGGAGGTGGAAAAATGAGGGAGTAGCTTTATATAGGTGCTAATATTATGGGCTTGGGCTTAGGGTTATTTTAGCCGGTTTTGGGGTTGGATTATTTGCTGCGGTTCAATCGCAGCAAATAACATAAGAAAACCGCAGCAAATAACTATTACTATTAAAAAAAAAAATATATATATATATACTATTTGCTGCGGTTCTTTAAAAATCCCAAAGAACCGCAGCAAATGTGGCGCAGCAAAATCCAATTTTTGTACTAGTGTAGTTTGTGGATTACAACAATGTCTTCCCCTAGAAACGAGCAAGATGGAGGTGAGAGAGAGGGAAGAACGGATACTCGTAAGTGTCATGCTAAAAATCGTTCAAAGAGTAAGAATCGAGTACCACACCCTGCATGGGAGCCCCCACTTGAGTGGGATAATCGTGTCTTGAAACTTGATCCTGACCATCATATATTTTCTTGAGCATCAAGAGGAATTGTAAGTAATATGTTTTTTTGGTTTTCTCAATATTTTACGAATTTTAGATGATATATGTAAGTGAAATGTTATAGGTTAATGATGAATTACGATGATATGATTCCGGGAAGATGCTTTGTAAAATTTATGATACTCTTGATGCAAATACCAAAGAGTTGGTTAAGGTGAGTGGTTTTCAAGATTTCTTAGAATCTTATATAGAGAAAGAGAGATGTAAGATGTCTGCTTGTTTAGTTAGGGGAATGATGGAATGGTTTTGGGATACAACTAACACCTTTCATTTCCCGTGGGGAGAGATGGCTATAACTCCTTTCGATTATGGGATGATTACTGGATTACCCTTGGCAGGAATGGATATCATCCCTAATGAAGCAATGACAGGAAAAGAGCCAATGATAGGTGATTTACTTGGGCCAATCTACACTCGATTAAAATTGTATGAGAGAGTTTTCCCTTGGAGTGAATTGTCGGATGCTTTAGCCAATGAAACATTATGACAGAAACCACTTCCCTTCAAAGAGCTAGGATCTTCCTTTTATATTTGATTGGTAGTACCTTTTTAACAGACAAAGGGCAACGAGTGGCCTTTTCTCTTATCCTGTTATTGTCAGATTTGAAAGGAATCAAAGATTATTGCTGGGGGAAAGCGGGTTATGTGCATTTAATATCTGAAATGCGTAAGACATCCCGAGTCATGGATGACCCGCTAAAGAGAGAATGTGTCCCAGCTTCCCTAGGAGGCATCCCTCGAGTTATTGAGGTAACAAATTCTTTTACAATGTGCTTATCCACTTATTTGCATCTTATTTTGCTTTTTTCTAACCTTTTCTTTTCTGGTGTGGTACTTTGAACATTTCCCAACTCTTGCTCCAATAAATGACCGACCTAAGAGATTCCCGTTGAACCGCAGATGGGGAAGACCGCTTAACATTCATCATAAGACAGATGTAATACGCCAATCGATTTATAACCTTCCTGAAGAGCAAGTAAGGACTCATTGTATATATACATTTATATATATTTATAACTACAATAAATGATTTTTAATTTTCATTCTATTGCAGATTATCTTTCGTCCATGGGACGGGATACCAGATATTAGCCTTGGAGTGCAGGTTTCACCACCTCTTGAGGAAGCCAGGATCCTTTTGAAAGGATGTAGGGAACTTGTTTGGTTTCTGGGAGAACGTGTTGTTCGTAAAACTTATTCTCCTATTCCTTTAGTTCCCACGGATCCACCTGTCTTCATCTTAGACTTGAGTAAGGTTCCTGCTACCTCTATGGATGATTTTTTGAGAGGACTCACAGCTCGGGAGTTAGTTTTTGCTGGTGTTAATTACAAAAATTGGGTTCAGGCTCGGCTACGTCCTTTTCCAACATTTGTTAGGGTATCTTACCTTTCCTTTCCCTTTTTCACGCATTTGCATTTTAAATATATGCTTATTTGTTTATATGTTTATATGTGCAAAGAATGATGATATTGAGGGCTGGCAAGTTCCTGAACGAGATATCAAATACATTGATGGTTTTGGGAATTTGATTGATGACACTGTGCCATTTGCTGAGGAGGAAGAAGATGTTCCTTATATCCCTGAGAATGTTGACATGGTAAGCCTTGGGTTTGTCTTTATCTTTACTCGACTCTTATTATTATTATTACTGTCATCTTTCATTGTTATTTTTAAATGACTTGTTTAATTGCAGGTGTCTAGGACAACTACAAACAAGGTCATCAAAGTATTGAATGCGTTTCACACTGCTTATAGGAAGACCAAACATGCTTTTGCGTGCCAGAGTGTCACCATGGCTAGGGTAGGTTTCCCTATGTATTGCCCCTATTTCTAGTTTCATGTCTTTATCACCTATGGGTAATTTTTCTGCATTATTTTCTTTTGTAGGACGTTGTGCCACGTTATACAACACACGAGACATTTCTTCCTCCTCGTCCCCCTCGTCCTCCGGGTGGCCATTATAGGCGTCCCCCTTTTACGAAAGGTTCGACTAGTGGTCAACAAATGCGGCCTCCGATCCTTGAACATGAAAATAGAGCTCAAGAGGAGCCTAATAGAGACGAGGGAGGAAGTGGTCAACAAGTCAACCCGCAACAAGGATATGATCCTTATACTGGCTATTATAACCATTTTCCCACCTATGTCCTTTGCCAAAAAGAGAATGAGAATGTGCAGCATTTATTCTTTCAGTGTGATTTTATTAGGGCAGTGTGGCAGGGAGTTTTGAGGCAACTGCACATCTGCAGGAGGCCTCAGAGCTTGGATGATGAAGTTAAGTGGGTTGCTCAGAGACGTAGAAGGACTGATAGAAGAAGTAGGCTGATTGTTATGTGTTTCTCTGAAGTTATTCATGCAGTTTGGCTTCAAAGAAATGCTCATGTGTTTGGTGGGCAAGTCTCCTGATCAACTGTATAGAGAGATTATCTTTCTTTAAGGTGTCTTGTAGATGTAATGAGGATCTTAGAATTATGCTGTATGCTTGATTGTTAGTTGTTGCTGCTTTTGATGAGTGAGGCTTCTGTTCCCTTCATAGAAGGTGGCCTAAGTCTCATTCTAATACCTTTTGTAACTTGGTTAAGTTCCTGTATGGTGGGTATTGGATCAACCTACTGGTGGTCCCAAGCTCAAGAACGGGATTATTATGGTGGAGGCCAAGGGCCATATCCAAGAGTTCCTTATGAGATGGGGAGATTTTCGTCGTATGAACCACCAAGGATTAACACTCAAATGCAGCAGGAGGATCGAAGACATTCGACTGATTCTTATACTCCTCGCACTAGTGCTATGCATTATTTCTTTGACTATGGGCCACCACAATAACTTTTGGTGGTATGTAATTTGTTGACATTTGTATTCGTAGTTTTAACTCAAACATAATTTTCTGTTTCTTTTATCTCATTTTAGCCTTAATATTTTGTAATCATGGATTTATAAACATATGTAAGCCTTGGGCTTTTTATGCTAGTATTTGAAAACCAGGGGCATATATTTTATTTTTTGTAAAGTATTGGAGGATTAATCCGACTCACTCCTTAAAAAATAATCACCAAAATTAGTTGGTAGAGAAGGGGGGCATATCTCATTTTTCTTAAATAAATATGATTTGAAAAGTTAATTTTAAAGAAGTTCAAGAAAAAAAATCGTCCAAAATAATTAAAGAATGGAAAGAATCTCGCAAATGGGCTGATTATGGAAGTTTTATGCAGCGCAGGAGGATTTGGGACGCTGCATCTGTAGCGCTATCAAAATTGTCGCGCTATGCGTGTAGCGTGACTAGTGTTGCCACGCTGCTGTCGTAGCGTTGTAAACCTTGTCACGCTGTCACGTCAGCGCGACTAAAACTGAAACGCTGCTATATTTCTCATTATTTCCCAAAACGGATTTAAGAAAGTTGCCTAGTGACCATCTTGGTTAAATATATGAACGAACAATTATACATTCATCAAACAAAATACCTTACAAAAGTTTTCTTTGTTAGAGAGAAAAGAAGGAGATACAGAATGTCTCAAAACTTCATTCGTGAGTTAAACCGTTGGATTTCTTCTTTGTCTGTAGAGGAACGCCTTGAATTCAATGCTTATCATCTGGATACTTTGTTTTCTTTGAGGCAAGCTCGTATCAATTGGGTTTTCCTTCATGCCGCCATCAATTTTTGGGATCCTCAATTCCAAGTTTTTACCTTTGCTAACAATGAATTGACCCCCTTTCCGGAAGAATTTAGCGCGATTGTTGGTTTTCCAGTGGAAGCTCTTCCGGCTGTACCTAACCTTCAACAAGGGTTTGGTAAGGACTTTCAGAGACTACTTGGACTAACTAAGTTCGAGACCAAGGAAATTCTCAATGGCCGACACTGTGATCTTTTGTAAATTATTGCAAGATTTTCCTCTCCTTCAGACAACTTAACAATACAAAGGTACAAAAGACGTGCTTTATGCTTATGTTTGCTATCAGGATATTTATTTGTTAATGATGGAGGAAATATGGGAAATGCTTCACTAATTGCAATTGTTGAGCAAATCGAAGGTGATCGTACTCCTATGCCTATGGTGATTGGTGAGACCATCATAGCATTGGACGCATGTAAAGCGGATCCATCATTGCACTTTTCGGGAAGCCCTTTATGACTTCAGGAAATATTCTAACCTTGGGCTAAAATATTAATTAGAATAGATGAATTGTTATGAATTTACGGAAGGAAAGAAGATTTTTCGTAGTTGGAATCGTAGCGTCAGTAGTAAATTAGCGCTATTAGTCATAGCGTGACTAATTCTGTGACGCTACGCGTGTAGCGCAGTAGTATCTATCGCTCTGACACTGTAGCGCTGTTTGTTTTGCAACGCTCGACTGTTAGCGTAGTAGAGTTTCCAGCGCTCCTGTTTATCTTCCATAATGTCTATTTTTTCGTAATTTCAAACCATAATTATTCAATGCTATGTAACAATCTTGGATTGTCATTTATTTCTTTATTTAATTAATGCAGAATTGGCTTAGTGAGCACCTTAAGACCATCGAACAACCCCTTAATGCTATGAAATACAACCTCAAATAATTTACTATGATGAGGAATTTGTTCCCAAGGAAAACTCTAGCGGAGTGGATGTCACTTATGTCTCATGGTGGTCTTTCAATTAGATGGGTCGTTCCATGGTGGTTTATCAAGGAGATGGTCGGAAGTCATGAGTCGACACCATATGTGCGCCTTCTTGGTTTGAGGAAAATTACTTATTTCTTTCCGACCCGTCTTTTGAGGCAATATGGTATGAAACAAAGTATCCCTAGCCTTGACACTGACCCCCCAACTTGCTTCGAACTTCGGGGCTACCGCATGGACAAAGTATTGGGTCAATCGTCCACGATGGGCTTTTTCGAGGAATGGTTGTTCTACTCAACTATCACAAAGTTACAAGGATTGGATGCTTGCTAAGAGCAAAGAGGATAGGGATAAGTCCCGGGGCCTCGAAGCTACTGAAAGGTCCAAAGGCCCATAGGTCTATAAGGCTCCAAAAAATAAGATTGCAATGGGAGAGGGAAAGAATGAGACTTCTTTAAAGAGAAAGAATGAAGCTGGATCTGTTTTTNGAAGCTAGATCTGTTTTTGATAGGCTAGGTCCAAGAATTAAGAAAAAAGCTCCTTCCTTACCTGGGGTCAAAATTGGACAACCAAAGTTAAATGAAAAGACCCAAAAAACTATAGAAGGTAAGGGGAAAAGAAAGATGGTATGGACTCGTAAAGAGAGAAAGCCCAAACCTATGGAGAAGCACTTTGATGAAGGTTCCTCTAAAGAAGTGAATAATGAAGAAAATCTCAAAGATAATCCTAATGGGATGGAGGAAGATCAGGAAGTAGATGAGGACCCAAAGCATGCTCGTAAGGAAAAGGAAGAGTAGTGTTTGACTTTATTTATTTTATTGTTTTCAATAAAGTGCATGTGCACTACTAGCGTAGACTTCAAAGTAGTCCCTTTTGTTTTGATGATTTCAATTATGCAACTCTTAAAACATTAATGAAGGACAATATTATTTTTATTCTTCATGCAAACAAACTTTAGTTATTTACATTAGAAGTTATTGATAATTCATCCAATAAAAACTAATTATGTATTTAAATGGGCCGAACATAGAATAAGTTGCCTACGTATCCAACAGGAATCAGGAGTTCTAATTATTATATATATATCTTATAGAAAATACTTGAGCCTTTTATCGAACCTTCGTGGGTCCTTAAAATCATGTGAAACCTTTAAGTGAGGTCTTTTATAATTCAATAGTTTAATCAAACATAGATATTCACTGAAACTATTGAAATGTAACATACATTCAGCGCAATTGAAATTCTAACGCTGGGTTTGTAGCGCTACAAAATAGATAACGCTGCACGGTGCAGCATGGTTACTCTTGTCCCGCTGACATGGCAGCGCAGTTAGCATTGTTACGCTGCAAGATCAGCGCGGTTGAATTTTCAGCGCTGCCCTTTCTTATTTATTTAGTTACTTTTATTATATATAGCTTTTGGTTTTGTATAGAATGGGTTACGATGCTTTTCCTTCTCTCGATTTGCCCATCTTACATAATAATATGAGCCAAATTGGGCCCATATGTTGTTGGACTTAGTGTGAGTCCATAATTGTCTTGCAATTTTAAGCGTAAAATTTATTCAATTGGTCCAAATTAGTTAATTGAGTAAATTTAGCCCCATCTATGTCAATTAGTTTTACTGCACCGCCTGATAGGATTTTCTTAACAATATACGGCCCCGTCCAATTGAGTCGGAATTTCCCTCTTGGATCGGTGGTGGGGTTCGTACTTCTTTTAGAACTAAATCTCCTTCATTAATGTTTCTTGGCTTAACTCTTTTATTAAAATGTTTTGCAATCCGTCTTTGATATATTTGTACGTGATGTAAAGCTTTTAATCTTCGTTCATCTAAGAGAATAAGTTCCTCATACTTAGCCCGAACCCATTCAGCTTCAGGTATTTCACTTTCTAGGACTATGTGAAGAGAGGGTATTTCCAACTCAACAAGTTGAACTGCTTCCATACCATACACTAAGGAGTAAGGGGTTGCTCCTGTGGACGTTCGTATGGAAGTTCGATATCCTCATAGAGCAAAGTGAAGTTTATGAGGCCAATCTTTATAATGTTCGGCCATCTTTTTTATGATGACAACAACATTTTTGTTTGCAGCCTCTACTGCTCCATTCGTTTGGGGTCTATAAGGGGAAGAGTGCCTATGTTGTACTTTGTATCGTTGTAAGAGATCAATTACTTCTCCCTTAAAATGAGATCCATTGTCACTAATGAGTTCATGTGGGACTCCGTAACGACAAAAGATGTTTTGTTCAATGAATTTGGCCACATGTTTAGCGGTTATTTTGATATATGAGGCTGCCTCAACCCACTTTGTGAAGTAGTCAACGGCGACCAAAACGAACGTATGTCCTCCAACACCACTGGGCGTTATTTTCCCGACTATATCAATACCCCAAGTGGAGAATGGCCACGGTGAAGTATAATTCTATAGCTCTACAGGAGGTAAATGTTTTAAGTTAGCAAATATTTGGCATTTAGGACATGTTTTTACATAGTTGCAGCAATCATCTTCCATTGTCGTCCAATAATATCCTAAGCATGTTATCTTTTTTGCTAACATCTTACCATTCATGTGGGGACCGCAGACGCCATTATGGGTGTCTTCCATAAGTCGCTTGGCTCGTGTTTTGTCAACACATAGCAAATTAAGCCCTTTTGAGGTCTTTTTATACAATCTACCCTGAATTTCGATATATTGGGAAGATAATAATCTTATTGCCCTTTGAGTTCGAAGGCTTGAATTCCGTGGGAATTCTTCTTTTACTTTGTAATTGAGGACATCTTGATACCACGGAACTTCGTTCTCATCATCATGGGCATCTTCAATAGCGTTACAATAGGCAGGTTCTTGCCTCCTTTCTACGCGTAAAGTTATCGATGCTAGGTTATAACTTTTAAGCATACGTCTTAACTTTTGTTTGACGGGTTTAATTGTTGGATTGAGCGGAATTTTGTGTTCCGCAATTTCACGATCTATGCCAGGCATATCTTTGTAGGACCAAGAAAAAACATCACTAAATTCTTTGAGCGTGTTTATTAAGTCTGTGTGCTCTTGTAAATTAAGAGTTAAGCCAATTTTTAGTCCTTTTATATCTTGTTCATTACCGATATTAANAATTATCGATATTAATGGATTCAGTTTCTTCTATTACAGGCGTGCAATTTTCAAATTCTTCCATGAACTTTATTATCCCAACTGGTTCATCATGAGTTGATTTTTCAGCTGAATTAATTATTGCAAGACAATTATAAGGGGAGTGGGGAGAAGGGCGCGAATAAGCAATAGTTGCATAATTATTGAAATCATCAAGGAGTGCAAGAGGGACTCAATTCCTTTAGAGCTTAAATCTAAATGAGGAACGGGAGGAATCAAAGGAACAGATTTAGCTAGATTGCCTACGACACTAATATTATCTTTGGATTCGGACTCAGACTCAGACTCAGAATCTTCGACCACTTGTCGCTCCTCGGTTGAGATAGTAATTTTGGCCCCTTTTGTGTTGATCCACTTCAAGGTCTTTCTCCATCCGCGCTCGGCGTTCTCTGAATGGGAAATGAGTAATGCGGGGTTGAACTTTTCATCTTGCATAGCCTTCTGAATTACTGCAGCTTCGTCTCTCAATGGGTTTCGTTCCAGTCCAAACAATAGACCAAGGGCCCATTTGTCTAAACACTCTGGTTTGGAGTGTTCGATGGGAAGAGAGTATTGTGCTCTCTCTTCTAGAAAGTAGCAATCATGAAATATCTCAAATCCAGGAATTTGTTTCCCGTTTTGAACCAAGGGTTCAGGGAAGCCATAATAGGGGTAATTATCCCCTTCCTTTATAAACTGCCCGTTTAGAGTGAGTTGATAGGAAGGGATAGAGGTAGTAATTCCCCTTTTGGCGTTGGCCTTTCGAGTCACTTCTTCAACTATGTATCTTTTTAATTACTCTTCTGTCGGTTCATACCCCAAACCGAAGAGGTTAGGTGTGGCTTTGACTTTAGGGAGATGAGTGATCTCCCTTCCTCCTTTTTCTCCTAAAGGCATGTCATGAAAATAACCATTTTTTAACATGATAGCGTTCACTATCACACTAGCATGGGGATCAAGTTGTAAGTCTTCTAATTCAATGAGAGCGATTTCTTCGGGCACAAATCCCCACAAATCTTCCACATCTTGATCATGGGATATTTTTAGCAGTGATTGATCCTCCATGGCTGCTCTGATTGGAGAAGCATTAATGGTTATAGGCACGCCTTCATGTATGAGCTTGACCTTTTGATGGAGCGATGAAGGCACCGCACCAAGCATGTGGAGCCATGGGCGTCCTAGAAGCAAATTGAAGGATGATTGTACATCGATGACATGAAATTCAACTTTCTTCCTTATTCCACCAGTGGACATATCAAGAATTATGACTCCTAAAACCTCTCGTCTCGTGTTATCATAAGCTCTTACTTCTTGCAGTGATGGGGAAAATGCTTCTTTTTCTATGCCAAGATGCTTGGCAGTTCTTAATGGGCAGACATTGACTGCAGACCCATTATCGNAAGACATTGACCGCAGACCCATTATCAACTAATGTCAAGGGGATATTTTATTTAATATTCCATCAGTTAGGTAAAGGGCCTTGTTATGAGTAGTACCTTCCGGGGGGAGATCCTCTTTAGTAATTTCATTCATTTTCTTTGGTCTAGTTGACAAGAGACTTACTAGATTTTCAGGGGTAGTGTCAAGAGAAACATTTAATGCATTAAGTCCATTCAGTACAACTACCCTATGATCACGAGAAGAAGCTAATAATTGCCAAATGGTTACGTTGGCTTTAGTCTTTTGCATTTGCTTAATGAGAGGATTATCATTGCTCTCACTAGAATTTTGGGCTTGTGATGAGCTAGTATTTGTTTGGACTGGAATTGAGTCTTTGTTGACTTGGACCTGAGATGGGCCTTTGTCATTATCAGGTTGATAAGCTCGTCCGGAACGAGTAAGATGCTGAACATTAGACACAACTTCTGTAGGATCTTGATACCAATCATATTTATTATAATTTCTGGATTAAGCGCGAGAGTTGTGTTGGCACTGAGGTTGGTGATATAAGTATCCTCAACATTACCGTCCCATATGCCACATACATGATCGTGTAAGCCTAATACTTCCTCCATTGCATTATCATTATTGGAAGTGATAAATTTAGAAGGATCAAAATTATCGCTAACACAATCAATGGCCAGAATAGACGATCCACCNTATCCACCAAAAGCATTGGTGATATGATTCGGCTTGGGAGGTAAAGGTAAAAGCCTGTCTTCAACCATGTCTTGAATGACATGTTTGAGGACCCAGCATTGTTCAGTATCATGCCCTTTCCCTATGTGGTATTTGCACCATGAATTAGCATTCCATTTTGGGCTTCTCTTGTCCTCTGGTGGGTCAGGAGTTGGCCCAATTGGATGTAAAGCATTTTGGCTTTGAAGTCTGTCAAGAGCTTGAGAATAAGTCATGCTGATAGGAGTGAATCTTATATCTCGAGGCCATCTCTTTATTTTTGATGGACTTGAACGAGAAGCTTCTAAAGCATTGACTTCATTATTTTTGGAAGATTCACCCTTTTTATAGGTGTAGTTCCCCTTATAAGCCTGGGGCTTAGACTGTTTTTTCAATAAACCGTTCTCAATTTTGATCTCGACATCATACACTCGTTTGAAAGAGTCGATGCCATGATATTTGAGATGTACTTGATAAGGCTCGGACAGGTTGTCTACAAACCTTTCTACTAATTCAGCATCGGATGGTTTTTGGACCAAGTGGGTCATCTTTTCCCTATAACGAGTGAAGAAGGTAGTGAACCCTTCATCAGCTCCTTGTTTTAACACTTAGAGTTCTCGGAGTGTGACTTGGAATTCCATGTTATCTTTGTATTGATCAATGAATTCCTTAGTAACAGTATCCCAAGTTGAAACCCGATTTGTGCTAAGAGAGTGGAACCAATTATGTGGAATGGGTTCTAAAGAATGAGGGAAGATCACTGGATAGAATACAGGACCAACCTTTTTGAGGGTCATGGACCCAATAAAGCTCTTATGGTGATTGACTGGATTACCAGTCACCTTGAACTTTGGAAGAGTAGAAGGATCGAACTTCTCAGGGAGAACAACCTCACTGTTAGGGATGTTGGCTGCCTCAAATTGATATGATTTGCCACCCATTGAAGAATAATGAATGAGATTTTCAATCTCTTTCTTTTTCCTCCTTTCCACCTCTTGCCTTTTGGCTTCCATTTCAGCCAAATGTTTCTGTTCAGCAGCACGTTCAGCTTCAATTTCAGCAAGGCGTATTTTTTCTACTTTTCGTTCAGCCTCCATCTTATTAAGACGCATCATGAGAGAATTCAATGTTGCATTCATATTTTCTTCTTCACCCATACTTGGACTTGGAGAGGACGGAACTGAACTTGAGAAATAAATTGGAGAATTTAGAGTAATAAACTCGAAATCTTCACAAATATCCCCTAAGGAATTTGAGATGAATGATGATTGTTCGTCATTATCTAACCTTTGTCAACGCTGATCTGGATCGTGACACCAAGCAGTTGAACCAGTCCTTTACGATAAAAAAAATTTCAAGCCATTCAGAAAAAATATTTATTTCCATTTTTTCGAAAAAACAAAGAAATAATTAAGTAGTGTTAACAATGATTAATTTAATACTAAGACCGTCTGTAAGCTAAGCTAAAGACGACTAAACCTTAATTAATGACATTCTAATTTAAAGAATATAATTAATAAAGGTTTTTTGGACCTTTTTAGTTTAACTCAAACAAAACCAGTATTAAGTTAATTATTGTTAATGCTTATGAGGATTAAAAGATCATGGGCGAAAATTGTTTTTAAAAAAAAAAAAAAAATGAAAGAATTTCATTCATTAAGGAAAATGAGATTGTTAGCTCCACCTAGAATTCGAAAATAAACTAATTAAATTCTACAAAAAAGAATTGAATTAGTAAATCCTCGAAATATTCAAATTATGTCAATAATCTTAACAAATAAATGTTTGAAATGATTGATACGATTTAAATTTCTTGGTGAATAATGGATGTATCAAGTTAGTCTTAAAAAAAAAACGAATTTATTCCTAACATGATGTTATTAACAATCCTTTTATTTAATGATTTTCCAAAATAATTTCTAAATAGACAACATTAATAATATTCTATATAAGAACAAAATAATGCTAATGAAGTCCTTGTAAGGAAATGATTTTAGTGAATCATTTAATTGGAAGCAAGTTAATAAAATCTTTTAATAAATAAATGCAAAATCCTAAAGTCTCCTAAACAACATGAAGAATAAAATAACAACATAAAGGATAGTAAAAAAAAATGAAACAAAATCACGAAAAAAAAGGAAACAAAATCATAAAAAAAGAAACAGAATCATGAAAAAAAGAAACAGAATAAAAAAAATCGAAATACAAGCAATGAGGTTCCCTAAACCAAGGTTTTATGTCCTCTAGGGTTAAGCTGTTAAGGTCAATTCAAAGTGTCCTACATCTAAGGAGTGTGCTCCAACACTTTGCGGTGTGATAACCGTTAGATATGGAGTGTCCCCCCTCCAAGTACTATGGGCAACTTGGAATCGATGTAGTTGGGATAAGGTTGCGTTTTGCTCGTTTGCTTAGAGACCATGGGCACCACCAAGTCAACGGTACCTTCCTAAAATGTAATGTTATTATGGTGATCCTAAGGTATGTTTCAAACACATGGAAGCCAAGTGTTTGTCACATGTATGCAATATGTCTAAAAAAATCCAATTTGTTCTAAATATAAAAAGTGTATGATTAAGAGAAAATTTTCAAGTCTCACCCTCTTTTATTCCCCAGTGGAGTCACCACTGTAGGGGCCCCGGATTTTTGGGTCCCAAATTTTTTTGGTCACCTTTCCGAAACCTTTCGTAGGTCGAGTTAAACCTAAAAAATTGGCTTAAGGAAAGGTGAAACGAATTAATTAGACCTTTTTTTTTCAACTGAAATGGAGCGTTGGAACATGTACCACGCTATAGGCGTAGCACTACAAGGTTTCTCACGCTGACCCTGCAGCGTTACAAGTTCGGTGACGCTACAGTGTCAGCGCAGGAAGGTTTGTAACGCTACGAAGGTAGCGTAGTTAACTTCCCAGCGCTGCTCCTTTTTCCTTATTTTTCTTTTTTTCTTCTTTTCAACAGAAATGGAGCGCTGGAACTTGTACCACGCTACAGGCGTAGCACTACAAGGTTTCTCACGCTGACCCTGCAGCGTTACAAGTTCTGTGACGCTACAGTGTCAGCACGGGAAGGTATGTAACGCTACAAAGGTAGCGTAGTTAGCTTTCCAGCGCTGCTCTTTTTTTCTTTTAAACCCAATTTTAAATCATTTTACTTGGGAGAAACTTCAATACCGATACCAAACATGCTAATAAGAAGTCGCCAATGAGTTTTAGGAACTAAACTCATAAACCGTGTATTTAGACTAGATACGAATTGGACTCGAATAAGGGACGTTTGTCTAAATTGCATGGAAATCCTCTCTGATCCCACGGAGATGACTCCAATTTGTGGTCGAGTGAACAAAAGATTGGATTCGGGAGCGAAGGTACTAACATGACGGAGTGCGTCGGGTTAGCCCATAGGCGGCCATTATTAGTTTCCTTAACCATACAGAAATTATATTTAGAATCACACAAAATTATCAATTTACAAGATTAACAAAAAAAAGCATTAAATTGTTAGTGATAACACAAAAAACTAATTAATTTAACTCAAACCGTTTTAAAATTGATTTAGGGAGCCTAACATGATCAGATTTGTCCGATTAGAATTATCTTGGTTAAGCGTTGCAAACAATCAATTTAAGTCCTTTAACAATAATAAGGTGATAAAGCAGTAAATAAATAGTGAAACGACAACTTAAAAGTCCATAAACATGATTTTTAGGGCTCTCAGGAAACGTACCACTTCTCCTTTGAAGATTGTCTTCGTCGAGTATTAATTTGGGCGAAGTTTCGAATTATTGTTCCGATATTATTAAAATTTGTAGCCACTTTTTAGTAAAATAAATAATTATAGTAAAAAAAAAAAGGTTGTTTCAAAGCAATAATCGGATTAATTCAGTATGAGGGAGAGAATGAGTAAATAAAAAGGTGTCGAGAAATTAATGAAGGAAATGAATGTTTTTATAACAGCGTGGGAACCCTAATCGCGCTGGGCTGCTAGCGCGGTACGCCGAATCGCGCTGGCCCGGTAGCGCAGGAAACCCTACAACGCTACCAGGGTAGCGCTGTTAACTTAGTCACACTGAGCTGTCAGCGTGACTAAATTAAGCGCGCTACATTTTTTTTTGAAAGCTTTTTATTTTTATTTTTATTTTTATTTCTATTTTTATTTATTTATTTATTTATTTATTTATTTATTTTTTATTATTATTATTATTATTATTATTATTATTGTTATTATTATCATTTTATTTTATTCATTTATTGAAAATAAAAGAGGCGTTGAGATAAAAAAGTCCGTTAAATAAGAATGGAAATTTTATAATATCCGAGATTTATTTTTATGCCCAAGTATACTCGATTATCCAATCTTCTAGAGGAATGAGTTTTTAAATCATCACAGAGTCCTGCCGCGGGACAGGGGGACTAAATTAGGTGTCTACACAACCGAACTAGTCTTCTTTGTTCCATCTGCAGCCTTTTTAACATCATCATCAGGCATTCTAGGACCTTCATAGTAAGTACTGCTCCTTGTTGCAATGGAATTGCAATGATCACGTGGTGGGTTGCTTGATGAAGCATTTGATGGAGGAGGTTGAGGAGGAAGTTGGCCTTGTTGCCTTTGAGCTGATGATTGAGCAATTTGTGCTACTTGAGTCTCCAATTGTCGATTGTTTGCCTGCATAGCTTTCATGGCTTTCTGCATCTCTATCATCATATTCTTCAGTTCTGAAATCTCATTGCTAGATGGCTGTGGAGGTGCTAGGAGTGGTGCTGGAGGTGTTGGTCTACTGAAATCTGGTGGTTGAGGTGGAGCAAACCGTTGAACCTGTTGTTGCTGCTGTGGTGCAAAATGTGGTTGCTGCTGCGGATTTTGAACATTGCTAGTATTCTTGTATGAGAAGTATGGATGATCTTTCCAACAAGGATTTTATGTGTTAGAAAAGGGGTTATTCTTGTAAGCTTGAAATGCACATACTTGCTCCATAGAACTATGACATGCTTGCATACTTTGCCCAAACGAACCACATAAATCACAAAAGACATTTGTAGTTCCTGAAAGTGCAGCTATTGCAGCTACCGCCATTGGATTGGAGGATGGAGTGTTGATCTTGTCTAGCTTCTCATGGATTGCATTGAATTGTGAAGCCAAACTCTCATATTTGTCATCCATCACATGTTTTCCTCCTCTCTTAGCATGTCCTCTAGGATTACCAAATTGAGAATTATGGATGGAAATCTCCTCAATTAAATCATAAGTAGCATTGACTTCATGGTTCATAAATCGACCACTAGCTGCAGAATCAAGCAAAGTTCTACTCTCATTGCCCAAGCCATTATAGAATAATTGAACAAAAAACAACTTTTCAAGTCCGTGATGAGGGCACATTCTCAATAAATCCTTAAATCTCTCCCATGCATCATAAAGAGTTTCATCTGTTTCTTGGTTAAAATTCGTAATTTGACTCCTAAGTTGTGCGGTTCTCTCCGGAGGATAGTACTTCTTTTGAAAAGCAAGAGCCAAGTCATCCCAACTATTAATAGTATCCATGTTCAAACCATTCAACCAAGATCGAGCTTTCTCCTTTAATGAAAATGGAAACATCGTACATCGTATGTAATCTTCAGATACACCAGCTTGCTTGATTGTATTGCAGTACTGAATAAAGTTATTCAAATGTAAGTTTGGATCTTCCTTCATTGTGCCTGCAAACTGATTCCTTTCAACCATGTCCACCAAAGCTGGCTTCAATTCGAAATTCAGGGCCTCTATATCAAGAACTCGGTATCCACCTCCCACTGTTGCAAAACTCGGCTGAGAATAGTCTGTTAAGGACTTTGTTGGTGGTGGCGGCGGAGGCGGTGCATCATTCCGTGGTGGGTTGTTCTCGTTGAACTGTGATTCTTCCATCTCTTCCTTTTCTGAACTATCAGAAATATTCAACTCCGCAAATAATTGTGTCAAATCAACCAGTGTTCGTTCGGAAAGAATGACTCTTCATGATCTCCACTTCCTTCTAAGACTCCTCTTATGCAATGATTTTTCCGGTTCAGGGTCAATCCAAACCGGCATACAATCTAATACCTGCACAGAATCGAAACTGGAAACTGAAATGAGAACTACCTCAAAGAACGTGAAGGTTCCTTGAGGTGAGAAAATAAAACCGAAAATAAAAAAGGAAACACTTTAAACCCGACTAACAGAATTAAAAATTTTCTCCCCGACAACGGGGCAAAAATTTGATGCAAGCTATCGCACACCTCTCAAAAATAACCGAACAACTCTAACTAATATAGCTAGGGAAGTAGGGATCGAATCTTCAGGGAACCTATTAAATTCTACTAGTTCTAAAAAGTCTAAAGTGTGTAAGGGGCCTCGGTGGAAATTTCGGTAAATGATTACTAAAACTAAGAAGACTACAAATGAAACTAAGGAAATGACGGGAAATTATTAATTAAACTCTATTAATGGAAACCTAGGGCTATCGGTTCACTATGATCAATCAACAAACTCAGTTAACGCTCACTAATCAATTCATTGGCATTCATTGAACTAGGGCTCACTAATTCTCTCGAACTTAGACTCCCTCAAAACTCCTTTACCGATTCTCGCTCGCATAAATTCATTTTGCCTATTATTCAGTGGTCTAATTGTGGTAATCTTACCCCTCGACCTCGATTTCGACAATAACCTAACATACAACTAAATCTAGCCACAATTTAATTGCAATTAATAGAATTCAATAATAGGAATTCGATAAAAAGCCAAGAACTAATTAGAGAACATAAATTAAATTCATAACATGATCATAGATCCCCTAACCCTAGAGAAAACGACTACTCACTCATAATTAAAGGAACAAAAACAAAACCAAAATAAATAGCATGATCATAAACAAAAACAAATTTAAACTAGAATTAAAGCTAAATTAATTACTAATAAAACTAAATTAAGAATCAAAATAGCAAAACTAATTAATCTAAACTAAAAACTAAGAAACTAAAGAGATTCATGAAATTAAAGTAATTGAAAAGCATAAGGAAAGAAATTACCAAAATGATAAGTTGATATTTTATATGTATTTTATCCTCAATCCCGGTTGATTCTTAGCTCTAATACGGCTCTTTTGAGCCATTTCTACTAACTTTTGCTATTTCGAGTGTTTGTTGTGGTTTTTATTAGATTTTTCAGGAATCGATGATTTATCGTTGTTTTCCGAGCCTTTTGAAGCACTTGAAGAAGTTAGTAAAGAGTTGAAGTCATTTGGGAAGCTAAACTGAAGACTAGAAGTGTTAAAACGAAGAATTAAAGAGGCAATTAAAGAAGAACGAACGAAAACCGAGAAACGAAGCAAATTAGGCTACCCGCCCGGGTCGGAGCTGTGCGCCCGGGTGAGGGCTGCACGCCCGGGTAGCCCGGGCGCATGGCTCTGAAGGCCCAATTCAGCGCGTTTTCTCTTGTTTAGCCTAAGTACTTAAGTGTTTTTTCTCCTAATTAGTCATTTTACGCCTTTTAGATTTTGGAAGTCCTAGTTTACTCTAAAAATCCTCTCAAAGTGTAAAACTCTATTCAATCATTCAATCAATAATATTAAGGTTCTATTTTATTCTCAATTCTTGCTCTTAGTCATGTTTATTGTTATTTTCAATTTATGTTCTTAGTTTTTATAGTTTTATGTTTAGATTAAATTTTCTTAATTATTGTTAGTTTTGTTTAGTTTAATCATGTTTAGTATTTTAATTACTTTTATTGTTTTAGTTTCTGTTTCTTTAATAATGAGTGAGTAGTTCCTTTTCTAGGACTAGGGGATCCATGGGCTAATTGGTGATGTGTTGCTCCTAATTATTAGTTTAACTATTAATTTGCTTGAATTCTTATTGTCAATTACTATTGCTTTCAATTAAATACTGGCCAGGTTTAGTTGTTAGTTTGATATTGTTGAAATCGATGCCGAGAGGTAAGATTACCACAATTAGATCATAAGGGCAATAGGCGAAACGAGTCTAAGTGAGCGAGAGCCATTAGAGGAGTTTTGAAGGGGACTAGATTCGAGAGAATTAGTGGACCTTAATTCAAGGAAATTGATAATATAATTGATTATTTGTGTGCAAATTCGCTGGTTAATCTGTGGTGAACCGATGTCCTAGGTTTAGTTATTAATTAATTCTCTTAATCAATATAGCTTTAATTCTATTTAATTTCTTAGTCACAATCGTCACTCAAAGGCTCTTTACACGGTTTAGACTTTTTAGAACTAATAGGTTTAATTGCTTCCCTATGGATTCGATCCCTACTTCCCTAGCTATATTAGTTAGAGTGGTTAGGTTTATTTTTGATAGGTATGCGATAGCCTCATCAAATTTTGGCGCCGTTGCCGGGGAGGCAATTTTTAATTCTATTAGTCGGGTTTATACTGTTTTTCTTTTTATTTTTCTTAGTCTCAAAGAACTTTTTGGTTCTTTGAGGCGGTTTCTCATCTTTGCTCGGAGTTACATATTGTGTAGGTTTATAGGTTTATGCAAACCGACCACGAGCCTGACACTTTCATTTTCCCTGAGCCCGAGCGAGTATTTTTGAAGCGGGTTGAGAAGTAGTAAGACGCCGAATTTTTCTTCCCCGATCTGTGGAGGAAACTGTTTCTGATTTGTCTCAGTTTTTCGAGTTCACTTTCAACCCGCTGTTTGAAGGTTATTTAAAGGTCAAAATGGCTGCCAAAGGAGAAGGACAGGGTAGAGGACCATCACCTCCACCACCGCCACCTGCAGCTCGTTCATTGAGAGACTATTCCTTACCTAGTACGGAGTCTATGGCTGGAGGTTATTCAGTACCCGATACCGATGCTGCTAACTTTGAACTGAAACCGACTCTTGTGAATATGGTTGAACGAAATCAATTTTCAGGACCATTGAAGGAGGATCCGAATTTACACTTACAAAATTTCCTTCAATACTGTGATACTATCAAGCAAATGAATGTTTCTAAGGATTACATTAGAAGGAGAATGTTCCTATTTTCATTGAAGGAAAAAGCTAGAACCTGGTTGAATGATCTTAATATGGCCACAATTAATTGTTGGGATGACTTGGCTCTTGCTTTTCAGAGGAAGCATTATCCACCACAGAGAACAGCTTTATTGAGGAGTCAAATTACTAACTTTAATCAGGAGACAGATGAGTCACTTTATGATGCTTGGGAACGGTTTAAGGAGTTGTTGAGAATGTGTCCTCATCATGGGCTTGAGAAATGGTTTCTGGTTCAGTCATTCTGCAATGGGTTGGGTAATGAGAGTAGGGCTTTATTAGATTCTGCTGCTAATGGTCGATTCATGAACCAGGAGGTTAATGCTGCATATGAACTGATTGATGAAATAGCCACTCATAATTCACAGTTTGGTAACCTTAGAGGGCATTCCAAGAAGGGTGGAAAACATGTAGTTGATGATAAGTATGAGAGTCTAGCTGCACAGATCAATGCCATAAGTCAGAAGCTTGATAAGATTGGTACTACAGCTCCTCCACCATCACCTGTAGCTGCACTTTCGGGATGTACTGATCCTTTCTGTGATTCCTATGGTTGATTCGGTCATTGTTCCCAATCATGTACCAGTTCAGTAGAGAAAGTGTGCGCCTTTCAAGCCTACAAGAATAACCCATTTTCCAATACATATAATCCAGGCTGGAAGGATCACCCATACTTTTCCTACAAGGATAACAGCAATGTACAGAATCCTCAGCAAGCTATATCACCTTAGCAGGCACCACAGCAGATGCAGAGATATGTACCACTACACCCACCAGGTTTCAGTAGGCCACCACTATCAGCACCACCATTGCCAGTTCAACCTAGTGGAGAAATCTCAGAGTTGAAGAATATGATGTTGCAAATGCAGAAAAATATGGAGGCAATGCAGGCTCACAACAAGCACCTGGAGACCCAGATAGCTCAGATTGCACAATCAACTGCTCAAAGGCAACCAGGCCACCTTCCATCACAACCTACACCTCCAGTATCACAGGCATCACAGAATCCCCCCAGGGACCATGTCAATGCCATTACTTTGAGGAGTGGAACTGCTTATGAGGGCCCAAAAATGCCTACTGATGATATTAATTCTGATGTTGCAGGTGGAGCTGAAAAGACTAGTGATGTGGTGATTGAAGATTTAGAGACAGTTCCAGCTAAGGAAACTGAAGCACCTAAGGAGAAGGTTGATGACACATCAATTGATACAATCCCGAGGTCACAGGTTAGGTTACCCTTTCCGAACAGGGTAACCAGGAGTAAGAATGATAATCATTTCAGTAAATTTTTAGATATTGTGAAGAATTTGCAGGTTACTGTTCCATTTACTGATTTGATAACCCAAATTCCTACTTATACTAAATTTTTGAAAGATATTTTAAGCAGGAAACGTGAGTTGAATGTGGTGGAGACCGTAGCACTTACGGAGGAGTGCAGTGCCATATTGCAAAACAAGTCACCACCGAAACTAAAGGACCCGGGAAGTTTTTCTATTCCTTGTAATATTGGCCCACTGTTCATTGATAAAGCACTATGTGATTTAGGAGCCAGTGTTAGTATTATGCCTTTATCTATTTGCAAAAAACTTGATATAGGTGCTTTAAAGGTCACTAACATCACCTTGCAGATGGCAGATAGGACAGTGAAATACCCTAAAGGTATCTTAGAGGATGTCCCGGTGAGAGTCGGGAAATTTTTTATTCCTGTTGATTTTGTTGTGTTAGATATGGATGAGGATGCTCATATCCCAATTATTCTTGGTAGACCTTTCTTACACACTGCAGGTGCCGTTATTGATGTCAAAAATGGTAGTTTGACTCTTTCTGTAGGGGATGATAAAGTTACCTTTAATCTTAATGCGGCTCTTAAGAGTCCTATGATGGAACAGTCATGTTATGTTATTGATGTCATTGATGAAATTGTTATTGATGATATGCCTCCGATCCCTCTCTCTTAGACAGATATATCTGTATANAGGATCTTCTGGAGGCCGTTGTTTGCCTTGGTGTTGGTGCCGGTGAAGGTACAATTGATACCGATGAATTGGTCCAGGATCTCACTGGTGAGGAATTAAATCCAATGGAGAGCCGGAAATTCATTGAGTTACCACAAGAGGTTTGTTCTGTTAAACAGGTAACCCAATCTGAGATGAAACCCCTCCCCTCTAATTTGAAATATGCTTTTCTAGATGATAAGGAGTTGTACCCAGTCATTGTCAGTGCTTCTCTTACCGATAGTCAATTAAATAAACTTTTGTCTGTGCTTAAGTCTCATAAAAAGGCTATTGGTTATACTATTGATGATTTGACTGGTATTAGTCCTGATTTTTGCATGCATAGAATTCATTTAGAGGAAGGTCATAAACCGTGTATACAGGGTCAACGTCGTTTGAATCCTAACATGCAGGAGGTGGTAAAGAAAGAAGTTCTTAAACTTCTAGATGCAGGTATTATTTACTCGGTGCCTGATTCCCAGTGGGTAAGCCCCGTACAGGTAGTCCCTAAGAAAGGAGGAACAACTGTTGTTCGTAATGATAAAAATGAATTAATTCGTACTAGAGTTGTTACAGGATGGAGAATGTGTATTGATTATAGAAAACTGAATGTTGCAACTAAAAAGGATCATTTCCCCCTCCCTTTTATTGATCAAATGCTGGAAAGATTAGCTAAGAATAAGTATTTCTGCTATCTTGATGGATATTCGGGTTTCTTTCAGATCCCCATCCATCCCGATGACAGGGAGAAAACGACTTTTACATGTCCTTACGGTACTTTTGCTTATCGCAGAATGCCTTTTGGTTTGTGTAATGCACCAGCTACTTTTCAACGTTGTATGATGAGCATTTTTTCTGTGTTCATATAATCTATTATGGAGGTCTTCATGGATGATTTTAGTGTTTATGGTTCTGATTTTGATTCATGTTTGACTAATCTAACCAAAGTTCTCGAAAGATGTGAACAGGTAAATCTGGTTTTAAATTGGGAAAAATGTCATTTTATGGTCAATGAAGGAGTGGTTTTGGGACATTTGGTGTCCGAACGCGGTATTGAGGTGGATAAGGCGAAAATACAGGTAATTGAGCAACTACCACCTCCGGTGAATGTAAAAGGGGTAAGAAGTTTTTTTGGGTCATGCTGGTTTTTATCGCAGGTTTATTAAGGATTTTTCAAAAATTGCGAAACCACTAACTCAATTGCTGTTGAAAGATGCTGAATTTAGTTTCACCGATGAGTGTCTGGAGTCCTTTAATATGATCAAAAATGCACTAATTTCTGCACCCATTATACAGTCTCCCGATTGGAATTTACCTTTTGAAATAATGTGTGATGCTAGTGACTTTGCAGTCGGTGCAGTTCTAGGTCAAAGGAGGGATAAGGTCCTACATGCTACTTATTATGCTAGTAAGACTTTAGATGAAGCTCAATTGAATTATGCCACCACAGAAAAAGAGCTGCTTGCTATTGTTTATGCATTAGATAAATTTCGTGCCTATCTTGTAGGTTCGAAAGTTATTGTTTACACTGACCATGCAGCTCTTAAGTACCTGCTTGGAAAGAAGGAAGCCAAACCGAGGCTTATTCGGTGGATTCTGTTGCTTTAAGAGTTGATCTCGAGATTCGTGATAAGAAGGGAGCAGAGAATGTGGTAGCTGACCACTTATCGGGAGGATACGGTATGATGATGGGGAGATTCTACCCCCATTGATGATTCTTTTTGATGAACATTGTTTGCAATCTGTGTAATTCCCCTGGTTTGCTGTCTTGCTAACTATGTTGTAGGAGGTGTCTTACCTTTGATTTGACCTATCAGCAAAAAAGAATTCTTGCACGATGTTAAGCGATACTTTTGGGATGATCCTAACTTGTGTTTGAGAGTGTGAGATGGTTATACAGGAAATGCGTTCCAGAATGGGAGTCTATGGTGTACTCCACCATTGCCCTCATCACCATATGGAGGTCATGCCGGACCTTCTAAGACGATGTTTAAGGTCCTTGAATCAGGTTTTATTTGCCTACCATCCTACATGATGCTCGAGCTTTTATTATGTTTGTGATTCGTGCCAACGAACAGGTAATATTTCACAAAGGCACGAAATGCCCCAACAGCTATTGGAAGTAGAGGTTTTGATGTTTGGGGTATTGATTACATGGCCCTTCCCATCCTCGAATGGTAATCGTTTCATATTAGTGGCTGTAGATATGTTTCTAAATGGGTGGAGCTCTTGCCACCCCCATTGTGATTTAACACTGTTTTGAGGATGTTTCGGTAGGTATCTTTCCCAGGTTCGGAGTAGTTCCTAGAGCTGTCATCAGTGACGGGGAAAGCATTTCATGAGAAGGCAGATAAACTGCTGGGAAATACGGTTGTTATCACAGAACAGGATTAGCATATCATCCACAAACCAGTGGTCAGAGTAGAGGTTTCAAATCGAGAAATCAAAGCCATCTGGAGAAAACGGTTGCAAGTAAGGAAGGATTGGAGTAGCAAGTGGTAGATGCATTATGGGCGTATAGAACGCCTTTAAGAAACCTATCGGTAATCCATATGGTTAGTGTATGGAAAAGCGTGCCATTTGCCAGTTGAGTTAGAATACAGCGTTACTGGGCAGTAGTAGTAAAGGAGCTCAACATGGATGCTAAGCTTGCTGGTAGAGAAACGGTTACTCCAACAAATGAGCTAGACGAGTTTCGATTGGGAGCCTATGATAGTGCTAAGATTTATAAGGAAAAGACTAAGAGATGGCCGATAAGCGAATCGTAAGAGGAATTTGCCAACAGGTGATAAGGTCTTATTATTTAATTCTAGACTGAAAATTTTCCGGAAAGCTGAGGTCTAGGTGGAGCGGTCCTTTCACTGTTACTATGGTAAGCAAATAGGATTTGTAGAGGTCCAGAACGAGAAGGAGAGCGATCAAGGTAATGGACATCGCCTCAAGCACTACTATGAGGTGATGTTGTTGGCTAGTTGAAGAAATCAATCTCCGAGACCACAACCTTGTGAGCTATGAGGTATATGGTCAAGCTAATGACCTTAAACAAGCGCTTTGGGGAGGCAACCGTAGTTAGTTTAGGTTCTTTTTAGTAGTTTTTTTCATTTTATTTCTTAGTTTAGTAGGGACTCTGACTCATTTCTTAGTATTGGTAAGGGGAGAGTGAGGTACTAATGAATTCTTCAAGATTTCGGTGTGATTACAGGTGAAATTTAGGTGTGAAAGAAGAAAAAAAGACGAAAGGTTCAAAGTGGCCATTCGCGGGTGACCGGGCGAACAGCACCACCCGGGCGAAGATCCTCGTCCCGGGCGCGCAACACCATTTCCCACACTTAGTTTTTTTTCAGTTTTTCAAAATTCCCCCAGCATGCGCCGGGTGGGACCCGGGCGAGCAACCCTACCGGCGCGCTGTCCCAGCCCGCGGCGTTGTGGCCGTGTTTCATTTATTTATTTATTTTTCTTTTTTTTCTCCTCCTTCCTTTTCCCACGCCCCTTTTCTTCTCTTTTTCCTTCTTCCTCTCTCACCTCTCATTTCTTTTCTTCACTTTCTCTCTACAAACTCCTCCATATTCTTAATTCTCTAACTTCACTCTACTATCTCACTCTACTCACCCAAATCACCAAATTTCACCAAATCAATCTTTCTCCATCTCTCTTAGATCCCCACAAAAATTTCACTTATAACCACTTTCATCTCACACCACTAATCACTACTCCATAATCTTCCATGGCACCAAAAGGCAACGGGTTGGAGGAAAGCTCAAGAGGCGAACCACGAGGGCTAGGACGCGATCCTACATATGGGTTAGTTGTTTTGGTTCCCAGAGAAAAAGGTAGATTCGAAACTAAAATTAAGGCATGTGACCCCACCCGTTTCATTGATCATCAAATATTGCATGCTTTAGGTATTCATAATGAAATGAAGAATTATTTCGTTTCTATGGGTATGCATAGTTTCTTTGGTATGGATGCCCCAACTTACCCTGACATAACATATGAGTTTATGTCAAGTTTTGAAATTGACCGCCTAACCCCACAGGACACTGTTAGGGGTGTCAGCTTTAGAATGTTTAATGTAGATCGTTATGAAACGATCGAAGATTTTAGGGCAATATTTGGTTGGCTAGTTGGGCGTGCGTGATAGACCCAAAGGACTTTGATGATGTAGCTGGGTGGATTATTTGACAGGTGTGCATCTGACCAACTGGTAGCATGCAAAGGCCCATTTAATCCACCAGCTCTGCTAGATCACTCACCGTTTCTCTGCAGGAACGGTATTTGGGGTTTGAACAACATGAAGTTCATACCAGAGAGATGTGGTGCCTGGGAAGGCACTTAGTTAAAACTTCATTTCCTTATCGTCTTCATCTCCCCATCTATTTGCTATGCATCTCCATACCCAATGTGACTTATACTGGTACCGATCGATGGTGAGCCTACCATTAACAATACTATTTTTAGTGGCCTTCTGACTTTTGTTGGCAGGTACTATAAGGCGAACTTTGAGTACGGAGGACCCCTGCTGTGGGGTCCCGCTACTTGGATGCGCCTACCTCAAACACTTGTGATTGGCTAATTTGTGTGGTGGGGGGCGTATCAGATGGGACATCGGACCATTAAGGGTAGTTTCTGTTCCCCTCCTGATACTTCACTGACCGGCTTGTCCTGATCAGCAATCCTATCTTATGCCTATGGATGGGCGTCTTGCAGGTTGCTTCTGCAGGTACTTCAGGACATGCTGGGCGAGCCAAACCCAGCAGCCACAACCCCAGCAGCCCCCACAAAACCACCTACAGACCTGCCCCGTGGCAGAGGCACAGATGACTCAGTGGAGAAACAGTTTAACACTTCAGATACAGCAGCAGCAGTTCATGGATCGGTTTGCCATTTTGAGCAGGATCATCGTCTTGCTATGTATCCGATTACGACCACTACGTTGTACCGGCGTAGCCCTCCGTGGTCCCCACCCGTCATGGTACCACTTCAAACCGGAGAAGGGACCAGTGGAGCAGAGGAGGACAGGAGGAGGAGGTGGTGATGATGATGATGATGATGATCGTAGTGCCAGTGAGGACACTGACCATTTCTCCAGGCTGACTGAGGAGGATCCCTTACTTCCTTCAGCAAGAGGACATTGCTGGTCCGGCTTGGGGAGGTAACTTATTGCTTTCTTAGTTAGTTTTTTTACTGCTTTCTGTGTAGTTTTATTGCTTTATTAGGATAGTCATATGGTTTGTACTACTTGTTAGAAGTAGGAGTTTACAATGACCCAAAAAATGTACTGCTTCATAGTTTAGATTTCTTTTGTTTTTGCTAGTTAACTTTTTTGATTGTTTGATTGATTGGTTTGATGAAACTTTGTGAATGGTGACCTCCCTGTGCCCCGCATTTTTATTTAAAAATGTTTTGATTGATTTGGGCATGTGATGGTTTTGTTTTGGGAATTGCCAACTTGGACTTGAACTGACTTAGCTTGAAAGATTTCTAATCTTGCCATTATAACCCTGTGTAGAGTAGAGGCTTGAACTGTGTTAAGGGAGGATTTGAGCGCATACATTTTTCTATGTTTATTTCTTTCATGTGTGCTTAGTTCCTGGGGCTTGTATGATCCATGTTTTGGCTTTGACTCTAGTAACTTGGCTTTGATATGTTATATGTGCGAATGATAAAAGGCTTATTTCTTTTAGGAGCTTTCAGATTTAGGCATCTTTCACAAAATTTCCCTTGGTCCTATTTTGAGCTTTCACCCTCATTTGCATTTTAGCCACATTACAACCCTATTTGGCCTTGTTCTATTCATTTGATAGATGCCCAAGTGGCTTGGGGAGTGGGAGTTGTTTTGTTGTTGTGTTGCAATTGATTGGAGGTTTTGGGGATTGAATTTGGAAAAGTTGTTATTAAAGTTTATAATAGAATCTCACATTAA
Source organism: Suaeda aralocaspica (assembly GCA_016808085.1). Lineage (NCBI taxonomy): Eukaryota > Viridiplantae > Streptophyta > Magnoliopsida > Caryophyllales > Amaranthaceae > Suaeda > Suaeda aralocaspica. The sequence goes on along the minus strand of PYUH01000255.1, from coordinate 115,649 downwards.
GGCTGCATACTAATGTCTAGGCTATATAGTTTAATGAAGAATTAAATGTTATACATCTTTTATTTAGCCAGATATTGTATGCGTGATGATTTTGTCCTGACATTGCATTAAGAGTCGTGTGAGTCTAATTTGAAAAAAGTTGAAAGTGAAAGATAAAAAAAAGAGGAAATGAGAAAATGAAAAATGAAAAAAAAAAAAAGGGAGAAATTGAAAAGATGTTGAAAAAGAAAAGACTTGTGATATATTTGGAGTAGTATGAAAAGTGAAGCTTTATGGTGTGGTGATGTGATCCATGTGAATTGGTTTGATGTTGGAGATGTTATTTTGATTTTTTAATGCTACATTGCGTATATCCGCATTTTCCAACACATTATCCAAATTCATCCTACCCATCACCCTCGCACGTTACAAGCTCATAAGACCTTTTGGATCAGCGTGTGCATATTTTTAGTTTTGTGAATGAGTCAATTGCCAAAGCTAGGGGTAGTATTACTTGCATTTCGAGTCGACATTCATACTAGGATGGTGATTACCTTTAAACACTTGCATGAGGTTTGAGATGTGGGTTGGGTTCTAAAATTTTGCATTCAAAACAGTTGCATTTGCATTTTGCGGGATTAGGATTGCGCTTCATTATCTATGGTCAATTATGTGTGAGGAGTGACACGAGTGAGCATACTCTAGTCATCGACTTATTTATTACATGTTGGCTATTGATGTGATTGAGTGCAATGTTGCGGGTCTTAAGGGATTTGCATGGGTTCGGTTTGAGGACCCTTCGCATACTTGCGATTGTCTTGGTTAGTAGTACTGCTTTGCAAAGTGAAAGGCCGGAGAAGCTTCCCTGTCTGCTTCGTTTTGTTGTGCGCCATACACACAACAAGGCTTGTTTGCGGGCCAGTC
>PYUH01000255.1:93800-114721 GCA_016808085.1 Suaeda aralocaspica | reverse complement strand
GCCGGACCTTCTAAGACGATGTTTAAGGTCCTTGAATCAGGTTTTTATTTGCCTACCATCCTACATGATGCTCGAGCTTTTATTATGTCTTGTGATTCGTGCCAACGAACAGGTAATATTTCACAAAGGCACGAAATGCCCCAAACAGCTATATTGGAAGTTGAAATTTTTGATGTTTGGGGCATTGATTACATGGGCCCATTTATGGATGTTATAAACATATGTAAGCCTTGGGCTTTTTATGCAGTATTGAAACCAGGGCATATAGTTTATTTTTTGTAAAGTAGTTGGAGATTAATAATCCGACTCACTCCTTAAAAATAATCACCAAAGTTGTTTGGGTAGAGAGGGGGGCATATCTCATTTTTCTTAAATAAATATGATTTGAAAAGTTATTTTAAACTAGAAGTTCAAGAAAAAAAAATCGTCCAAAATAATTAAAGACTGGAAAGAATCGCGCTCAAAGGGCTGAGTATGGAAGTTTTTATGCAGCGCAGGATGATTGGGACGCGGCATCTGTATTCTCTAGTCAAAATTGGCCGCGCTAGGCCGTGTAGCGTGACTAGTGGTTGCCACGTCTGCCGTCGTAGCGTTGTCAACCTTGGCTACATGCTGTCCACTGTCCAGCGCGACGAAAACTGAAACGCTGCCCTAGTTGCGCATTATTTTTCCCAAATCGGATTTAAGAAAGTTCCTGAGTTGCCATCTTGGTTAAGTTTGAACTAACAATTTATACATTCATCAACAAAATACCTTACAACTTACAAAAGTTCCGTTTTGTTAGAGAGAAAAGAAGTAGATACAGCATGTCTCAAACTCATATTCGTTGAGTTAAAACCGTTGGAATTTGCTTCTTTGGGCTGTATAGGAATCCCTTGAATCACTGCTTATCATCTGGATACGTTGTTTTCTATTGAGGCAAGCTCTGTGCATGGGTTTCCTTCATTGCCGCCATCAAGTTTGGGATCCCCTCATTTCCAAGTGTTACCTTTGCTAACAATGATTGACACCCTTTTCCGGAGATTTAGCGCGATTGTTGGGTTGTCTCAGTGGAACGCTTCTCGGCGGTACTAACTTCAACAAGGGTTGGTAAGACTTTTCAGAGACTTGGTGGACTATAACTAAGTTCAGACCAAGGAATTGCTCACATGGATCACTGTGATCTTTTTGTAAAATTCATTGCAAGATTTTCCGCTCCTTCGACCCTTAACAAACAAAGTCAAAAGACGGCTTTATGCTTATGTTTGCTATTAGGATATTTATTTGTTTAATGGATGGAGGAAATAGTGGAAATCCTTTTCATATTGCAATTGGTGAGCACATCGTTTATTCGTACTCATTATGCCTATGGTTATTGTGAGACCATCATAGCATTTGGGACGCTGTAAAGTGTGATCCATCATGCACTTTTCGGGAAGCCTTTATGACTTCAGGAAATATTCTAACCTTGTGGCTCTAAAAGTTAATTAGATAGATGAATGTATGACATTTACGGAACGGAAAGAAGATTTTCGTAGTTGGAATCGTAGGTCAGTCAGTAATTAAGCGCTACTTTAGTAATAGACGTGACTAATCTTCGGTGACCAAGCGTGTAGCCGTCAGTAGTATCTCTATCCGCTCTGACCTGTATCGCGTTTGTTTGTGCAACGCTCGACTGTTAGGTAGTATTCTGAGTTTTTCACGCCGCTCTGTTTATCTTCCATACATGTCTATTTTTTTTCGTATTTCAATACCTCATAATTATTCAACATGCTCTGTAAATCATCTGGGATTGGTATTATTATTTTCTTTCTTGTAATTAATGCCAAATTGGCTTAGTGAGCACATTGACCTCATCGAACAACCCTAATGCTATGAAAGACACCTCAGAATAATTTACTAATGATGAGGGAATTTGTTCCCAAGGAAACTGCTACGGAGTTGGATGTCACTTTATGTCTCATGTTGTCTTTCAATTAGATGGTGTCTTTTTCCCCTGGTGTGTTTATCAAGGAGATGGTCGGAAGTTCACCCTGAGTCGACACAAGTGTGCGCCTCTTGGTTTATGAGGAAGATTACTTTTCTTTCCGTACCCGTCTTTTGAGGCATATGGTATGAAGACAAAAGTATCCCTAGCCTGTACATAACCCCCAAACTTGCTTCGCTTCGAGGTACGCATGGACAAACGTATTGGTCAATTCGTCACGCCTGGGCTTTTTCGAGGAATGGTTGTTCTCCTCAACTTCACAAATTACAAGATGGTATGCTTGCTAAGTCAAAGAGGATAGGGAATAAGTCCCGGGGCCTCGGAAGTTAACGAAAGGTCCAAGGCACCATAGTCATAGACTCCAAAAAATAAGATTGCATGGCGAGAGGGAAGACTGAAGACCTTCTTAAAGAGAAAGATGACAGCTCAGATCTGTTTTTGAAGGCTGTTCCAAGATTAAGAAAAAAGCTCCTCCTTACCTGGGTCAAATAGGATCCACCAAAGTTAAATGAAAAGACCCACAAAAACTAAGAAGGTAGGGGAAAAGAAAGAAAGATGGTTATGGACTCGAAAAGAAGGAAAGCCCAAACCTATGGAAAGCACTTTGATTGAAGGTTGCCTCTCCATGAAGTAATAATGAGATAAATCTCAAAGATAATCACGAATGGGATGGAGAAGCTCAGAGAGTAGATGACGACCCAAAGGCGCTCGTAGGAAAAGGAAGAGTAGTGTTTGACTTTATTATTTTATTCTTTCAATAAAGTGTATGTGCACTAAGCGTAGACTTCAAATAGTCTTTTGTTTGATGATTCAATATGCAACTCTTAAAAACTTAATGAGACAAATATTATTTTTATGTTATATCAAACAACTTTAGTTATTTACATTAGAAGTATGATATATTCTCCAATAAAAAAATATTAGGTAATAAAGGTTTGCCGAACAAAAATAAGTTGCCTACGTATCAACAGGAACTCGGGTTCTAATTATTATATATATTCTATTGACAATACTTGAGTTCCTTTATCGACCTTCGTGGGTCCTAAAACAGTGTGAACTTTAAGTGAGGTCTTTTAAATTCAATAGTTTTAATTCAAACAGAGAATTCAATGATGAAAACTAGTGAAATGATATTCATACATTCAGCGCAATTGGAAATTCTAACTGTGGGTTGTACGCTACTCAAATAGTAACGCTGCACGGTGAAGATGTTCTATTGTTCCATGCTGACATGCAGCGCAGTTAGCATTGTTAGCTGCAAGATCATGCGCGGTTTCGAAGTTTTCCGCTTGCCCTTTTCTTATTTTTTAGTACTTTTAATATATTACAGCTGTTGGTTTTGTTAGAACTGGGTAGATGCTTTTGCCTGTCTCTCGATCTGTGCCCCCATCTACATAATAATATGAGCCTAATGGGCCCATTGTTGTTGGACTTTAGTGTGAGTCCCCCACCCTTATTGGTCGTGACCATTTTAAGCCGTAAAATTATTCAATTGGTACACATTGTGTAATGTGTCAGTAAATTTAGCCACCATCTATGTCATTAGTTTTACTGAAAAAAACAACCGCTGTAACTGGATTTAGCTTGTAACAATATAAACGCCTCGTCCAATTGAGTTGGAAGTTCCCTCGTGGATCGGGTGGTGGGGTTCGTACTCTTTAGAACTAAATCTGCCTTCAGTAAGTGTGTCTTGGCTGACCTTTATTGAAAATGTTTGCAATCCGGTTCGATATAGTTGACGTGATGTGTTAAGCTTTTAATCTTCGTGCACTAAGAGAATAACCTATAATTAGCCGAACCCATAGACTTCAGGATTTCACTTTGCTAGGACTATGTGGAAGAGAGGGGATTCAACTCAACAAGTGAACGGCTTAACATACCATACACTAGGAGTAAGGGTTTGCTCCCGTGGGACGTTCGTTAGGGACGTTGGAATCCTGCATGAGCAAATGAAGTTATTGAGGCCAATCTGTATAAGGTGCATCTGTTTATGACGCCAATCATTTTGAGGTACACACTGTTGGTGGCAGCTTTAGACTGCTCTCATCGTTTGGGGGTCTATAAGGGAGCGTTGCCTATGTTGGTACTTTGTATCGTTGTTTTAGAGATCAATTACTTCTTCCCTAAATGAATCCATTGTCATAATGCGTGGTCATGTCGGGACTCCGTGATAACGACAAAAGATGTTTGTTCAATGAAGTTGGCCACATTTTAGACGCGTATTTGAATTATAGAGGGTGCCATCAACCCACTGGTGAATAGTCAAACAGGCGACCAAAAATCGAACGTATGCCCTCCAACACAGGGGATGGGTTCATTTCACGACTGATATCAGGACCCAAGTGGAGAATGGGCCACGGTGAATAGGAATGATAGCTCTTAGCGGCAGGGTAAAGTTTTAAGTTAGAGCAACATATTGGGCATGGTAACAGGGGGACAAGAGTGCAGCAATCATCGCCATGTGGCGTCCAATGAATGTCCTACATCGGGTTAATCTCGGGTTTGGACAACATTCTACCAATGGGGTGGCGCACCGGGCCGAGCCTGTGGGGGGGTGGGACAGAACCTACAAGGGGTATAGCGCGGCTGTGTACTGCTGTTTATTCTCCTTGGGTTAATACAATTCACCAGAATTGGCGATATCTGGGAAGAAAGACGATTGGCCCTTTGAGTCGGAAGGCTTGAATTCCGTGGGAATTCTTCTGGACTTGTGAATTGAGGACAGCTGTGATACCTACCAGGAACGGTTGCATCATAGCATGGGCATCCTTCAATAAGCGTTACAAAGCGCAGGGTTCGTGGCCGCGGGCTCTACGCGTTTGAAAGTAACGAGCTAGAGTGAAAACTTTAAGCATAACGCTTAACTTTGTTGGGGACGGTGTATTAGGTTGGATGGCGAATTTGTGTGCCCAATGACGACTATGCCAGAGCATATTTAGTTGTAGGACCAAGAAAAAACCGCAACAGAATGCTTTGAGCGTGTTTATAGAAGTGTCGGGTGCTACGTCAAATGAGAGTTTACGCCAATTTTAGTGTTTTGATATCGTGGTAATATCGATAGGTATAGGGAATTCAGTGTCTCTAGTTCAGGCGGCAATGGCAAGCTCCATGGAACTTATACCCAATGGGGGTCAGTCATGGAGGGGATTTTGGCGATGAATGAGGATTATTGGGCAAGATCAATTATAGGGGAGTGGGGAAAGGCGCGAAGCAAGAGTGGCAAATGGAACATCAAGGAGTGCAAGAGGGACTCAATCCTTAGAGCTAAATCTAAATGAGGAACGGGAGGACAAAAGCAACAGAATAGCTAGATGGCCTAAGACACTAGATTATATTGGACGGACTCAGACTCAGACTCAGAAGCTTCGACCACAAGTGGTCGCCCCGATTCTCTGTTGAGATAGTAATTTTGGCCCTTTTGTGTTGATCCACTTCAAGTCGGTTTGTCTCCTCCGCGCAGCCGGACGAGTCGCGAATGGGAAATGAGTGCGGGGTTGGAACTTTTCATCTTGCATAGCCTCTGAATTACTGGAGCAAAGCTTCGGTCTTCTCAAGGGTGGGTCGTTCCAGTCCAAACAAGGACCAAGGGCCCATTTGTCTAAACGCTCTGGTTTTGGAGTGTTCGATGGGAAGAGAGTATTGTGGCCGTCTCTCTCTAGAAAGGACATCATGAAATATCTCAAATCCAGGAATGGTTTCCTCTTTTGAACAGGGTTCAGGGGAGCCATAATAGGGGTAATTATCCCTCCTTTATAAATTGCCCGTGTAAGAGTTGAGTTGATAGGAAGGGCTAAGGTAGTAATTCCCCTTTTGGCGTTTGGCCTTTCGAGTCACTTCTTCAACTAGGTGAGCTTGTTTTAATTCTCTTCGTCGGTTCATACCCCAACCGAAGAGGTTAGGTGTGGGCTTTGGACTTTAGGGAGATGAGTGAGCTCCCTCCTCCGTTTTCGTCTAAAGGCAATGTCATAAAATAACCATTGTTAACATGTACGTTACACTATCACACAGCATGGGGTCAAGTTGATCGTGCCTAATTTCAATGAGGAGGGTCTTCTTCGGCACAAATCCCCACAAATCTCCACATCTTGATCATGGGATATTTTAGCAGTGATTGATCCGCCATGGGCTTGCGATATGATTGGAGATCAGCCTTAATGGTTACTAGGCCACGCCTTACATGTTATGAGCTTGACCTTGATGGAGGATAAAGGCACTGGCACCACAGTGGAGCCATGGCGTCTAGAAGCAAATGAAGGTTATGATTCACTCGTGACATGAAATTCAACTTCTGTCCTATCTCATTCCACCAGTGGCATATGCAAGATTAGCATCCTAAACCTATATCGTCTGTGTTATCATAAGCTCTTACTTCTTGCAGTGATGGGAAAATGCTTTCTTTTTTTCTATGCCAATGCTTGGGCAGTTCTAATGGGAAGTACCATTGCACGCCGACCCGCTTACCCAACTAATTCAAGGGATTTTTATTTAATATTCCACTCACAGTTAGGTAAGGGCCTTGTATAGAGTAGTACCTTCCGGGGGGAATCCTTCGTTTAGTAATTCTTCATCTCATTTTCGTTTCTTTGGTCTAGGGTGACAAGAGACTGACTAGATTTTCAGGTGTAGGTCAAAGAAACATTTAATGGCATTAAGTCCAGTCGTACAACTACCCTATGATCACGGAAGAAGCTAATAATTGCCAAAGGTTTACGTTGGCTTAGTCTTTGCATTTGCTTAATGAGAGGATTATCGTGCTCTCACTAGAATTTTTTGGGCTTGTGATAGGCTGTATTTGTTGGACTGGAATTGAGTCTTTGTTGACTTGGGCCTGAGACGCCTTTGTCATTATCCAGGTTGATAAGCTCGTCCGGAACGATAAAGATTGCTGACACTTAGACACAACCTTCTGTATAGGATCTGATGACCAACTCATATTTATACAATTATCTGATTAAGGCCGCGAGAGTTGGTGTTTGGCACTGCAGGTTGGTGATATAATATCCTCAACATTACCGTCCCATATGCCACATACATATCGTGTAGCCTAATACTTCCTCCAGTTGATTATCATTATTGGAAGGTATAAATTTGAAGTACAAAATTATCGCTAACAGACATCATCCAAAAGTGACTATCACACCAAAAGCATTGGTGATAGGATTCGCGGCTTGGGAGGTAAGGTAAAAGCCTGTCTCAACAACCATGTCTTGATACATGTTTGAGGACCCAGCATTGTTCAGTATCATGCCCATATTCCCTATGGTGGTATTGCAACCAGATTAGGCCATTCCATTTTGGGCTTCTCTTTGTCCCTCTGGTGGGTCGAGGTTGGCCCAATTGGATTGTAAAGCTTTTGGCTTTTGAGTCTGTCAAAAGCTTGGAATAAGTAGGATTCTAGAGGAATGAATCTTATACTCGGGCCGACTCTTTATTTTTTGAGTGGACTGAACGATAAGCTTCTAAAGCATTGACTCTTAGTTTTTGGAAGATTCACGCCTTTTTGTATAAGTGTAGTTCCCCTTACGAGCCTGGGGCTTAGACTGTTTTTTTCAATAAACCGTTCTCAATTTTGATCTCGACATCATACACCGTTTGAAAGAGCGATGCCATGATATTTGAGATGTACTTGATAAGGCTCGGACAGGTTGTCTACAAACCTTCTACTACTTCAGCATCGGAGTGTTTTTTGGACCAAGTAGGTCATCTTCTTTCCCTATAACAAGAAAGAAGGTAGTGAAACCCTTCATCAGCTCCTTGTTTTAACACTATATTCGTCGGAGTGTACTGTGAATTCCATGTTATCTTTGTATTGATCAATGAATTTCTTTAGTAACGTATCCCAAGTTTAAACCCGATTTGTGCTAAGGAGAGTGGAACCAATTAGTGGAATGGTTTCTACAAGAATGAGGGAAAATCAACTGGGATAGAATACAGGACCAACCTTTTGAGGGTCATGGACCCAATAAAGCTCTTATGTGATTGACTGGATTACCATCCCCTTGAACTTTGGAAGAGTAAAGGATCGAACTTCTCAGGGAGAACAAACCTCACTGTTAGAGATGTTGGCTGCCTCAATTGTATAATGATTTGCCACCCCATTGAATAAATGATGAATTTTTTCAATCTCTTCTTTTTCCTCCTTTCCCACCTCTTGCCTTTTGGCTTCCATTTCAGCCAAATGTTTCTGTTCAGACACGTTCAGCTTCAATTCAGCAAGGCGTATTTTTCCTAACTTTTCGTTCAGCCTCCATCTTATAAGACCCATCATGAGAGAATTCATGTTGCATTCATATTTTCTTCTTCACCCATACTTGGACTTGCGGAGGACGGAACTGAACTTGGAGAATAAATTGGAGATGTAGAGTAATAACTCGAATCTTCACAATATCCCCTAAGGAATTTGAGATGAAATGATGATTGTTCGTCATTACTAACCTTTGTCAACGCTGATCTGGATACGGACACCAACGCAGTTTAACCAGTCCTTTACGTATAAAAAAATTTCAAGCCATTCAGAAAAATATTTATTTCCATTTTTTTCGAAAACAAAGAAATAATTAGTGAGTGTATCACATGATTAATTTAATACTAACCGTCTGTAGCTAAGCGTAAGACGACTAGCACCTTAATTAATGACATTCTATTTAAAGCAATCATAATATAATAAAGGTTTGTTTGGACTTTTTAGTTTACCAAACAAACCAGTATTAGTGAATTATTGTTAAGCTTATGAGGATTAAAAGATCATGGGGCGAAAATTGTTTTTAAAAAAAAAAAAAAATGAAACGAATTTCATTCATTAGGAAATGAGATTGTTAGCTTCCACCTAGAATTGAAAATAAACTAATTAATTTCCTAACCAAAAAGAATAGTATAGTAAATCCTCGAATAATTCAAATTATGTCAATAATCTTAACAATAACATGTTATGGATGATTGAACGAATTTAATTTCTTGGTGAATAATGTGTATCAAGTTAGTCTCTAAAAAAAAAACGAATTTATTCTAACATGATGTTATTAACAATCCTTTTATTTAATATTTCCAAAATATTTCTAATAGACAACATTAATAATATTCTATATAAAGAACAAATATGCTAAGGAAGTCCTTGTAAGGAAATGATTGTTGTGAATCATTTAATTGGAAGCAAGTTAATAAATCTTTTAATAAATAAATGCAAAATCCAAGTCTCCTATACACATGACGAAGACAAATACAACATAAGAGATGTAAAAAAAACTGAAACAATCACGAAAAAAAGGAACCAAAATCATAAAAAAAGAACAGAATCATGAAAAAAGAACATAATAAAAAAATCGAATACAAGACACCAATGAGGTTCCCTAAACAAGGTTTATGTCCTCTAGGTTAAGCTGTTAAGGTCAATTCAAAGTGTCCTAATCTAAGGAGCATTGTGCTCCAACACTTGGCGGTGTGATGAACGTTAGATATGGTGTAGTCCCCCCTCCAAGTAGCTATGGCAACTTGGAATCGATGTAGTTGGGATAACAGGTTGCGTTTTGCTCGTTTGCTTGAGACCATGGCACACCAAGTCAACGTTACCTTCCTAAAATGTAAGGTTATTATGGTGATCCTAATATTTTTCAAAACACATGGAAGCCAAGTGTTTGTCACATGTATGCAATATGTCTAAAAAATCCAATTGTTTCTAAATATAAAAAGTGTATGATTAAGAGAAAATTTTCAAGTCTCACCCTCGTTTATTCCCCGTGGAGTCACCACTGTAGGGGCCCCCCGGATGTTTTGGGTCCCCAAATTTTTTTTGGTCACCTTTCCGAACACCTTTCGTAGGTCGATTGTAACACCTAAAATTGGCTTAAGAAAGGTGAAACGAATATTAGACCTTTTTTTTTCAACTGAATTGGAGCGTTGGAACTGTCCACTCTATAAGGGGGCTAGCACTACAGGGTTTCCTCTCAATGCTGACCCTGCCGTTACAAGTTCGGTGACGCTACAGGTCAGCGCAGGAGAAGGTTTGTAACGCTACGAAGGTAGCGTAGTTAACTTCCCAGCGCTGCTTATCCTTTTCCTACCTTATTTTTCTTTTTTCTTCTCTTTCCAACAGAAATGGAGCGCTGGAACTTGTACCACGCTACAAGCGTAGCACTACAAGGTTTCTCACGCTGACACCCTGCAGCGTTACAAGTTCTGTGACGCTACATTGCAGCACGGCGAAGGTATGTAACCTAGAAAGGTAGCGTAGTTACTTCCAGCGCTGCTCTTTTTTTCTTTTAAACCCAATTTTAATCATTTTACTTCGGGGAAACTTCATAACCGATACCAAACATGCTAATAAGAAGTCGCCAATGAGTTTTAGGAACTAAACTCATAAACCGTGTATTTAACTAGATACGAATTGGACTCGAATAAGGGATCGTTTGTCTAAACGGCATGGAAATCCTCTCTGATCCCACGGAGATACTCAATTTGTGGTCGAGTGAACAAAGTTGGATTCGGAGCGAAGGTACTAACATGACGGAGTGCGTCGGCGGGTTATTAGCCCATAGCGGCCATTATTAGTTTTCTTAACCATACACGAAATTTATTTAAGATCACACAAAATTAATCAATTCAAGATTAACAAAAAAAAAGCATTAATTGTTAGTGAAGTAACACAAAAACTAATTAATTTAACTCAAACCGTTTTAAAATGATTTGGGAGCCTAACATTCAGATTTGTCCGATTGAATTATCTTGGTTAAGCGTTGCAACAATCAATTAAGTCCTTTAACACTAATAAGGTGATAAAGGCAGTAAATAAAGTGTAACGACAACTGTAAAAGTCCATAAACAATGATTTTAGGGCTCTCAGAAACGTACCAACTTCTCCTTGAAGATTGTCTTCGTCGAGTATTAATTTGGGCGAAGTTTCGAATTATTTTCCATATTATTAAAATTCTGTAGCCACTTTTAGTAAAATAAATATTATAGTAAAAAAAAAAGGTTGTTTCAAAGCAATAATCGGATTAATTCAGTATGAGGGAGAGCGAATGAGTAAATAAAAGGTTGTCGAGAAATTAATGAGGAAATGAATGTTTTTTATAACGCTGTGGGAAACCCTAATCGCGCTGGGCTCTAGCGCGACGCCGAACTGCTTCGCTGGCCGCGTTAGCGCAGGAAACCCTACAACGCACCAGGGTAGCGCTGTTAACTTGTCACACTGACTGTCAGACGTGACAAATAAGCGGCTACATTTGTTTTTGAAGCTGTTTATTTTTATTTTTTTTTTATTTCTATTTTTATTATATTTTTTATTTATTTTTTTATTTATTTTTTATTAATTATTATTATGATTTTATTATTGTTGTATATTATCATTTTATTTATTCATTTTATTGAAAATAAAGAGGAGGCGTTGAGATAAAAAAGTCCGTTAAAAAAGAATGGAAATTTTATAATATCCGAGATTTATTTTTAGCCCAAGTAACTCATTATCCAATTCTTCTAGAGGAATGAGTTTTAAATCATCACAGAGTCCTGCGCCGGGACGGGGACAAAATTAGGTTGTCTACACAACCGAACTGTCTCTCTTTGTTCCATCTGCGCCTTTTTAACAACATCATCAGGCATTCTAGGACCTTCATAGTAAGTACTGCGCCTTGTTGCAATGGAATTGCATGATCACGTGGTGGGTTTGCTTGATGAAGCATTATGAGGAGGATTGAGGAGGAAGTTGGCCTTGTTGCCTTGAGCTGATGATTGAGACAATTTGTGACTACTTGAGTCTCCAATGTCGATTGTTTGCCTGCAGAGCTTTCAATGGCTTTCTGCATCTCTACATCATATTCTTCAGTTCTGAAATCTCATTGCTAGATGGCTGTGGAGGTGCTAGGAGTGGTGCTGGAGGTGTGGGTCTATCTGAAATCTGGTGGTTGAGGGAGCAAACCGTTTGAACCTGTTGTTGCTGCTGAGGTGCCAATGTGGTTGCTGCTGCGGATTTTGAACATTGCTAGTATTCTTGTATGAGAAGTATGGATGGATCTTTCCAACAAGGATTTTATGTGTTAGAAAAGGGGTTAGTTCTTGTAAGCTTGAATGCACATACTTGCTCACATAGAACTGACAATGCTTGCATACTTTGCCCCAAACGAACCACATAAATCACAAAAACATTTGTAGTTCCTGAAGTTGCAACTATTGCAGCTACCCACCGCCATTGGATTGGAGGATGGAGTGTTGATCTTGTCTAGCTTCTCATGGATTGCCTTGAATTGTGAAGCCAAACTCTCATATTTGTCATCCATCACATGTTTTACCTCCTCTCTAGCATGTCCCTAGGATTACCAATGTGAATTATGGATGGAAATCTCCTCAATTAAATCAATAAGTAGCTTGACTTCATTTTCAAAATCGACCACATATCTGCAAGAATCAAGCAAAGTTCTACTCTCATTGCCCAAGCCATTATAGAATAATTGAACAAAAACAACTTTTCAGAGTCCGTGATGAGGGCACATTCTCAAATAAATCCTAAATCCTCTCCCCATGCATCATAAAGAGATTTCATCTTTTCTTGGTTAAAATTCGTAATTTGACTCCAAGTTGTGCGGTTCTCTCCGGAGTAGTACTTCTTTTTAAAAGCAAGAGCCAGAGTCATCCCAACGATTAATAGTATCATCCATGTTCAAACCATTCACACAAGATTTTCCAGCAGCTTCTCCTTAATGAAAATGGAAACATCGTACATCGTATGTAATCTTCAAGATACACCGCTTGCTTGATGGTATGCAGTACTGAATAAAGTTATTCAATGTAGTGGGGATCTCCTCATTGTGCCTGCAAACTGATTCCTTTCAACATACCATTCCACCAAAGCTTGGCTCAATTCAAATTCAATCAGGCCTCTATATCAACTCCGGTATCCCCTCTCCCACTTGTGCAAAACTCGCTGAGAATAGTTCTGTTAAGACACTTTGTTGGTGTGGCGGCGGAGGCGTGCATCATTCCGTGTGGGGGTTGTTCCGTTAACTGTGATTCTTCCATCTCTTCCTTTCCTGAACTATCAGAAATATTCAACCCCGCAAATAATTGTGTCAATCAACCAGTGTTCGTTCGGAAAAAATGACTCTTCATGATCTCCCACTTCCTTCTAAACTCCTTATGCAATGATTTTTCCCGGTCGCAGGCCACCAAACCGGCATCGCCAACTATAACCGGCACAAATCGAAACTGGAAACTGAATGAAACTACCTCAAAGAACGGTGAGGTTCCTTGAGTGAGAAAATAAAAACCGAAAATAAAAAAGGAACACTTAAAAACCCGACTAACAGAATTAAAAATTTTCTCCCCGACAAACGGGGCAAAAATTTGATGCAGCTATCGCACACTCTCAAAAATACCGCAACCCTAACTAATTAGCTAGGAAGTGGGATCGAATCTTTCAGGGAACCTATTAAATTCTACTAGTTCTACTAGTACAAAAGTCTAAAGTGTGTAAGGGGCCTTCGGTGGAAATTCGGTAAATGATTACTAAAACTAAGAAGACTACAAATGAACTAGGAAATGACGGGAAATTATTAATTAAACTCTATTAATGGAACCTACTAGGGCTAGCGTTCACTATGATCAATCAACAACTCAGTTAACGCTCACTTACCAATTCATTGGCTTCAGTTGAACTGGGCTCACTAATTCTCTCGAACTTAGACCCCTCAAACTCCTTTACCGATTCTCGCTCGCATAAATTCATTTGCCTTTATCAGTGGTCTAATTGTGGTAATCTTAACCCTCGACCTCGATTCGACAATAACCGAACATACAACAAATTCAGCCACATTAATGCAATGTATAGAATTCAATAATAGGAATCGATAAAAGCCAAACTAATTAGAGAACATAATTACACTTCATAACATGACATAGATCCACCTAAACCCTAGAGAAACGACTACTCACTCATATTAAAGGAACAAAAAACAAACCAAATAAATAGCATGATCATAAACAAAAACAATTTAATACTAGAATTAAAGCTAAATAATTACTAATAAACTCTAATTAGAATCAAAATAGCAAACTAATTAATCTAAACAAAAACAAGAAACTAAGAGATCAAAATGTTAATGATTAATGTATTGAAAAGCAAAGGAAAGAAATACCAAAATGATAAGTGTAGATTATTTATATGTATTTTATCCTCATCCCGGTTGATTCTAAGCTTCTGCTCATACGGCTCTTTGAGCCATTTTCTAAACTACGTTTGCTATTTCGAGTGTTGTTGTGGTTTTTATGAGTTTTTTCAGGAATCAGTGGTGTTATCGTTGTTTCCAGCACTTTGACAACTTGAAAATTAGTGTAAAGAGTTTTAAGCATTTGGGAAGCTAACTAGACTAGAAGTGTTAAAACGAAGAATTAAAGAGGCAATTAAAGAAGAACAAAAAAAGAAACGAAAACGCGAAGAAGCAAATTAGGCTACCCGCCCGGGTCGGAGCTGTGCGCCCGGTTGAGGGCTGCACCCCGGGTAGCCGGGACGCATGGCTCTGAAGGCCCATTCAGCGCGTTTTTCTCTTGTTTAGCCTAAGTACTTAATTGTTTTTCTCCTAATTAGTCATTTTACCGCCTTTTAGATTTTGGAAGTCCTAGTTTACTCTAAAAATCCTCTCAAAGTGTAACTCTTTTTCAAATCATTCAATCATAATATTAAGGTTACTATTTTATTCTCATTCTTTGTCTCTTAGTCATGTTTTTGTTTTTTTCAATTTAGTTCTTAGTTTTTATAGTTTTTTGTTAGATTAAAGTTCTTAATTATTGTTAGTTTGGTTTAGTTAATCATGTTTAGTATTTAATTACTTTTATTGTTTTAGTTTCTGTTTCTTTAATAAGAGGTGAGTGTTCCTTTTCTAGGACTAGGGATCACATGGGCTATTTTTTGATGTTTTGCTCCAATTATTAGTATACTAACTATTATTTTGCTTGAATTCTTATTGTCAATTACATTGCTTTCAATTAAATCCTGCCAGGGTTTAGTTTTTAGTTGATATTGTTGAAATGATGCCGAGAGTATAGATAACCACAATTAGATCATAAGGGCAATAGGCGAACGAGTCTAAGTGAGCGAAGCCATTAGAGGAGTTTTGAGGGGACTAGATTCGAGAGAATTAGTGGACCTTAATTCAAGGAAATTGATATATTGATTATTTTGTGTGGCCAATCCGCTGGTAATCTGTGGTGAACCGATGTCCTAGGGTTTAGTTATGAATTAATTCTCTTAATCATATAGCTTTATTCTTAATTCTTGTCACAATCGTCACTCAAAGGCTTCTTACACGGTTTAGACTTTTTAAAACTAATAGGTAATTGCTTCGCTATGTTTCGATCCCTACTTCCCTAGCTATATTTAGTTAGAGTGGTAGGTTATTTTTGATAGTATGCGATAACCTCATCAAATTTGGCGCCGTTGCCGGGGAGGCAATTTTTAATTCTATTAGTCGGTTTATAACTGTTTTCTTTTTATTTTTCTTAGTCTCAAAGAACTTTTTTGTGTCTGAGGCGGTTTCTCATCTTTGCTCGAGTTACATTGTGTAGGTTTATAGGTTTATGCAAACCGCCCAGAGCCCCACACTTTCATTTTCCCTGAGCCCGAGAGCGGAGTATTTTGAAGCGGTTGGAGTGGCAGTACGCCGAATGTTTTCTTCCCCACAGTGTGGAGGAAACTGTTTCTGATTTGTCTCAGATTTCGAGTTCACTTTCAACCCCGTTGTTTGAAGGTTATTTAAAGGTCAAAATGGCCTGCCAAAGAGAGAAGGACATGTAGAGGACGCATCACCCTCCACCAACCGCAACACCTGCAGCTCGTTCATTTGAGACTAAACTATTCCTTACCTAGTTACGAGATCTTTTATGGCTGGGGTTATTCATACCCCGATACCCGATGCTGCTAACTTTGAACTGAACCGACCCTCTTGTGCATATGGTAGAAACGAAATCAATTTTCAATGACCATTGAAGGAGGATCCGAATTTACCTTACAAAATTTCCTTCATACTGTGATACTATCAAGCAAATGATGTTTCTAAGGATTACATTAGAAGGAGAATGTTCCTATTTCATTGAAGGAAAAAGCTAGAACCTGGTTGAATGATCTTAATATGGCCACAATTATTGTTGGGATGACTTGGCTGCTTGCTTTCAGAGAAGCATGTATCCACCACAGAGAACAGCTTATTGAGGAGTCAAATTAGCTACTTTAATCAGGAAGACAGATGAGTCACTTTATGATGCTTGGGGAACGGTTTAAGGAGTGTTGAGAATGGTCCTCATCATGGGCCTTGAAAATGGTTTCTGGTTCAGTCATTCTGCATGGGTTGGGTAAGAGAGTAGCTTTATTAGATCTGCTGCTAATGGTCGATCATGAACCAGGAGGTTAATGCTGCATATGAACTGATTGATGAAATAGCCACTCATAATTCACAGTTTGGTAACCTTGAGGGCATTCCAAGAAGGGTGGAAACATGTAGTTGATGATAGTATAGAGTCTAGCTGCACAGATCAATGCATAAGTCAAAGCTTGAAAATTGGTACTAAAGCAGCTCCTCCACCATCACCTGTGACTGCACTTTCGGATGTACCTGATCCTTTCTGTGATTCTATGGTGATTCGTCATTGTTCCCATCATGTACCAGTTCAGTAGAGAAAGTGTGGCGCCTTTCAAGCCTACAAGAATAACCCATTTTCATACATATAATCCAATATCAGGCTGGAAGGATCACCATCCTTTTCCTACAAGGATAACAGCAATGTACAAATCCTCAGCAAGCTATATCACCTTAGCAGCACCAACAGCAGATGCAGAGAGATTGTAGTACCCTACACCCACCAGGTTTCAGTAGGCCACACTATCAGCACCACCATTCCAGTTACAACTCTAGGGGAAATCTCAGAGTTGAAAAATATGATGTTTGCAAATGCGAAAAATATGGAGGAATGTAGGATCACAACAACACCTGGAGACCCAGATAGCTCAGATTGCACAATCAACTGCTCAAAGGCAACCAGGCCACCTTCCATCACAACCCACACCTCAGTATCACAGGCTCACAAATCCCCGAGGGACCTGTCAATTCCATCACTTGAGGATGGAATGCTTGAGGGCCCAAAAATGCCTACTGATGATATTAATTCTGATGTTTGCAGTGGAGCTGAAGAGACTAGTGATGTGGTGATTGAAGATTTAAGACAGTTCCAGCTCGGAACTGAAGCACCTAAGGAGAAGGTTGATGACACCAATTGATACACCCGAGGTCACAGTTAGGTTACCCTTTCCGAACAGGGTAACACGGAGTTAAGAATGTATAATCATTTCAGTAAATTTTTAGATATTGTGAAGATTGCAGGTTAATGTTCCATTTACTGATTTGATAACCAAATTCCTACTTATAAATTTTTGAAAGATAATTTTAGCAGGAAACGTGAGTTTGAATGTGGTGGAGACGTAACCTTCGGAGGAGTGCAGGCCATATGTGCAAAACAAGTCACCACCGAAACTAAGGACCCGGGAAGTTTTTCTTTCCTGATAAATTGGCCCACTGTTCATTGATAAAGACTATGTGATTAGAGCCAGTGTTTAGTATTATGTGCCTTTATCTATTTGCAAAAACTTTATATGGTGCTTTAAAGGGTCCTAACATCACCTTGCAGATGGCAATAGGACGTGAAATACCCTAAAGTATCTTAGAGGATGTCCCGGTGAGAGTCGGGAATCGGGAAATTTTTGATTCCTGTTGATTTTGTTGTGTTAGATATGGATATGGATGCTCATATCCCAATTTTCTTGGTAGACGCTTTCTTACACACTGCATGCCGTTTTGATGTCAAAATGGTAGTTTGACTCTTTCTGTAGGGGAGATAGTTACCTTTAATCTTAATGCGGCTCTTAAGAGTCCTATGATGGAACAGTCATGTTATGTTATTGATGTCATTGATGAAATTGTTATTGATGATATGCCTCGTCCACTACAAAGGATCTTCTGGGCCTTTGTTTGCCTTGGTGTTGGTGCCGGTGAAGGTACAATTGATACCGATGAATGGTCCAGATCTCACTGGTGAGGAATTAATCCAATGGAGAGCCGGAAATTCATTGAGTTACCACAAGAGGTTTGTTCTGTTAAACAGGTAACCCAATCTGAGATGAAACCCCTCCCCTCTAATTTGAATATGCTTTTAGATGATAAGGAGTTGTACCCAGTCATGTCAGTGCTTCTCTTACCGATTCAATTAAATACTTTTTGTCTGTGCTTAAGTCTCATAAAAAGGCTATTGGTTATACTATGATGATTGACTGGTATTAGTCCTGATTTTTTGCATGCATAGAATTCATTTAGAAGAAGGTCATAAACCGTGTATACAGGGTCACGTCGTTTGAACCTAACTAGCAGGAGGTGGTAAAGAAAGAAGTTCTTAAACTTCTAGATGCAGGTCTATATTACTCGGTGCTGATTCCCAGTGGTAAGCCCGTACAGGTAGTCCCTAAGAAAGGGGGAACGACTGTTGTTCGTAATGATAAAAATGAATTAATTCGTACTAGAGTTGTACAGGATGGAGTGTGATTGATTATAGAAAACTGAATGTTGCACTAAAAGGATCTCATTTCCCCCTCCCTTTCTTTATTGATCAATATGCTGGAAAGATTAGCCAAGAATAAGTATTTCTGCTATCTTGATGGTATATTGGGTTTCTTTCAGATCCCCATCCATCCCGATGACAGGGAGAAACGACTTTTACATGCCTTACGGTACTTTGCTTATCGCAGAAGCCTTTTGGTTTGGGTAAGGCCCCAACTCTTTCAACGTTGTATGATAGCATTTTTTCTGGTTCATATAATCTATTATGGAGGTCTTCATGGATGATTTTAGTGTTTATGGTTCTGATTTTGATTCATGTTTGACTAATCTAACCAAAGTTCTCGAAATGTGAACAGGTAAATCTGTTTTAAATTGGGAAAAATGTCATTTTATGGTCAATGAAGGAGTGGTTTTGGGACATTTGGTGTCCGAACGCGGTATTGAGGTGGATCAGGCGAAAATACAGGTAATGAGCAACTACCACCATCCGGTGAATGTAAAAGGGTAAGAAGTTTTTTTGGGTCTGCTGGTTTTATCGCAGGTTTATTAAGGATTTTTAAAATTGCGAAACCACTAACTCAATTGTTGAAAGATGCTGAATTTAGTTTCACCGATGATGTCGTCGAGTCCTTTAATATGATCAAAAATGCACTAATTTCTGCCACCATTATACAGTCTCCCGATTGGAATTTACCTTTTGAAATAATTGTGATGCTAGTGACTTTGCAGTCGTGCAGTTCTAGGTCAAAGGAGGGATAAGGTCCTACATCTACTATTAGCTAGTAAGACTTTAGATGAAGCTCAATTGAATTATGCCACCACAGAAAAAAGAGCTGCTTCTATTGTTTATGCATTAGATAAATTTGTGCCTATCTTGTAGGTTCGAAAGTTATTGTTTACACTGACCATGACGCTCTTAAGTACCTGCTTGGAAAGAAGGAAGCCAAACCGAGGCTTATTCGGTGGATTCTGTTGCTTTAAGAGTTTGATCTCGAGATTCGTGATAAGAAGGGAGCAGAGAATGTGGTAGCTACCACTTATCGAGGATACGGTATGATGATGGGGAGATCTCTACCCCCATTGATGATTCTTTTCCTGATGAACATTTGTTTGCAATCTGTTTAATTCCCCTTGGTTTGCTGACTTGCTAACTATGTTGTAGGAGGTGTCTTACCTTCTGATTTGACTCTCAGCAGAAAAAGAAATTCTTGCACGATGTTAAGCGATACTTTTGGATGATCCTAACTTGTTTCGTGAGTGTGCAGATGGTTTATACAGAAATGCGTTCCAGAATGGGAAGTCTATGGTGTACTCCACCATTGCCATTCATCACCATATGAGGTCATGCCGGACCTTCTAAGACGATGTTTAAGGTCTTAATCAGGTTTTTATTGCCTACCATCCTACATGATGCTCGAGCTTTTATTATGTCTGTGATTCGTGCAACGAACAGGTAATATTTCACAAAGGCACGAAATGCCCCAACAGCTATATTGGAAGTAGAGGTTTTGATGTTTGGGGTATTGATTACATGGCCCTTTCCCATCCTCGAATGGTAATCGTTTCATATTAGGTGCTAGATTATGTTTCTAAATGGGGGAAGCTCTTGCCACCCCCCATTGTGATTCTAACACTGTTTGAGGATGTTTCGGTAGGTTATCTTCCCAGGTTCGGAGTTCCTAGAGCTGTCATCAGTACGGGGAAAGCATTTCCATGAAACAGGCTAGATAAACTGCTGGAGAAATACGGTGTTTATCACAGAACAGGATTAGCATATCATCCACAAACCAGTGGGTCAGGTAGAGGTTTCAAATCGAGAAATCAAGCCATCCTGGAGAAAACGGTTGCAAAGTCAAGGAAGGATGGGAGTAGCAAGCTGTGATGATCATTATGGGCGTATAGAACCGCTTTAAGACACCTATCGTACATCTCCATATTGGTTAGTGTATGGAAAAGCGTGCCATTGGCCAGTTGAGTTAGAATACAAGCTTACTGGGCAGTAAGGAGCTCAACATGGATGCTAAGCTTGCTGGTGAGAAACGGTTACTCCAACTAAATGAGCTAGACAGTTCGATTGGGAGCCTATGATAGTGCTAAGATTTATAAGGAAAAACTAAGAGATGGCAGGATAAGCGATCGTAAGAAAGGAATTTGCAACAAGTGATAAGGTCTTATTATTTAATTCTAGACTGAAAATTTTCCCGGAAGCTGAGGTCTAGGTGAGCGGTCCTTTCATGTTACTATGGTAGCAAATATGATTTGTAGAGGTCCAGAACGAGAAAGGAGAGCGATTCAAGGTAATGGACATCGCCTCAAGCATACTATGAAGGTGATGTTGTTGGCCTAGTTGAAGAAATCATCTCCGAACCACA
>PYUH01000255.1:0-93775 GCA_016808085.1 Suaeda aralocaspica | reverse complement strand
ACCCTTGTGAGCTATGAGGTAATATGGTCAAGCTAATGACCTTAAACAAGCGCTTTGCGGGAGGCAACCCGTAGTTAGTTTAGGTTTCTTTTTTAGTAGTTTTTTTCATTTTTATTTTCTTAGTTTAGTAGGGACTCTAGCTCATTTCTTAGTATTGGTAAGGGGAGAGTGAGGTACTAATGAATTCTTCAAGTATTTCGGTGTGATTACAGGTGAAATTTAGGTGAAAAGAAGAAAAAAAGACGAAAAGGTTCAAAGTGGCCATTCGCCCGGGTGACCCGGGCGAACAGCACCACCCCGGGCGAAATTCCTTCGTCCCGGGCGCGCAACCACATTTCCCACACTTAGTTTTTTTTTTAGTTTTTCAAAAATCCTCCCCCCTAGCCATGCGCCCGGGTGACCCGGGCGAGCAACCCCTACCCGGGCGCGCTGCTCCCAGCCCGGGCGTGTGGCCTGTTTTCATTTTATTTATTTATTTTTTCTTTTTTTTCTCCTCCTTTCCTTTTTCCCACGGCCCTCTTTTCTTCTTCTTTCTTCCTTCTTCCTTCTCTCACCTCTCATTTTCTTTTCTTCACTTTCTCTCTACAAACTCCTCCATATTTTCTCTAACTTCTCTCTAACTTCACTCTACTATATCTCACTCATTACTCACCCAAATTCACTCAAATTTTCACCAAAATCAATCTTTCTCCATTCTCTCTTAGATCCCCACAAAAATTTTCACTTATAACCACTTTCATCTCACACCCACTAATCACTACTCCATAATCTTCCATGGCACCAAAAAGGCAACGGGTTGGAGAAAGCTCAAGAGGCGAACCACGAGGGCTAGGACGCGATCCTACATATGGGTTAGTTGCTTTTGGTTCCCAAGAGAAAAAGGTAAGATTCGAAAACTAAAATTAAGGCATGTGACCCCCACCCGTTTCATTGATCATCAACTATTGCATGCTTTAGGTATTCATAATGAAACTGAAGAATTATTTCGTTCTATGGGTATGCATAGTTTCTTTGGTATGGATGCCCCAACTTACCCTGACATAACATATGAGTTTATGTCAAGTTTTGAAATTGACAGGCCTAACCCCAAGGCACCTGTTAGGGGTGTCAGCTTTAGAATGTTTAATGTAGATCGTTATGAAACGATCGAAGATTTTAGGGCAATATTTGGTTTGGCTAGTTGGGGGCGTGATAGACCCCCAAAGGACTTTGATGATGTAGCTTGGTGGTATTATTTGACAGGTGTGCATCTGACCAACTGGTAGCATGCAAAGGCCAATTTAATCCACCAGCCTTCTGCTAGGATCACTCACCGTTTTCTTGCAGGAACGGTATTTGGTCGGTTTGAACAACATGAAGTTCATACCAGAGAGATGTGGTGCCTGGGAAGGCACTTAGTTAAAACTTCATTTCCTTATCGTCTTCATCTCCCCCATCTATTTGCTATGCATCTCCATACCCAATGTAAGACTTATACTGGTACCGATCGATTTGGTGAGCCTACCATTAACAATACTATTTTTAGTGGCCTTCTGACTTTTGTTGGCAGGTACTATAAGGCGAACTTTGAGTACGGGAGGACCCCTGCTGTGGGGTCCCGCTACTTGGATGCCGCCTACCTCAAACACTGTGATTGGCTAGATTTGTGTGGTGGGGGGCGTATCAGATGGTACATAGGACCATCTAAGGGAGTTTCTGTTACCCTCCCTGATACTTCACTGACCGGATTGCTGCCTGATCAGCAATCCTATCTTATGCCTCTGGATGGTCGTCTTGCAGGTTCTTCTGCAGGTACTTCAGGACATGCTGGGCCGAGCCAACCCCAGCAGCCACAACCCCAGCAGCCCCCACAACAACCACCTACAGACCCTGCCCCGTGGCAGGCACAGATGACTCAGCTGCAGAACCAGTTTAACAACTTCCAGATACAGCAGCAGCAGTTCATGGATCGGTTTGCCACTTTTGAGCAGGATCATCGTCTTGCTATGTACCCGATCTACGACCACTACGTCTGTACCGGCGTAGTGCCCTCCGCTGGTCCCCACCCGTCATGGTACCACTTCAACCCTGGAGAAGGGACCAGTGGAGCAGGAGGAACAGGAGGAGCAGGTGGTGATGATGATGATGATGATGATCGTAGTGCCAGTGAGGACACTGACACTTTCCTCCAGTCTGACTGAGAGGAGTCCCTTACTTCCTTCAGCAAGAGGACATTGCTGAGTCCGGCTTGGGGGAGGTAACTTTATTGCTTTCTTAGTTTAGTTTTTTTACTGCTTTCTAGTGTAGTTTTATTGCTTTATTAGGATAGTCATATGGTTTGTACTACTTGTTAGAAGTAGGAGTTTACATATGACCAAAAAAATGTACTGCTTTCATAGTTTAGATTTCTTTTTGCTTTTGCTAGTTAACTTTTGTTGATTGTTTGATTGATTGGTTTGATGAAACTTTGTGAATGGTGACCTCCCTGTGCCCCGCATTTTTATTTAAAAATGTTTTTGATTGATTTGGGCATGTGATGAGTTTTGTTTTGGGAATTGCCAACTTGGACTTGAACTTGACTTAGCTTGAAACGATTTCTAATCTTGCCATTATAACCATGTGTAGAGTAGAGGCTTGAACTGTGTTAACGGGAGGATTTGAGCCGCATACATTTTTCTATGCTTATTTTCTTTCATGTGTGCTTAGTTCCTGGTGCTTGTATGATCCATGTTTTGGCTTTTGACTCTAGTAGCTTGGCTTTGATATGTTACATGCTGCGAATGATAAAAGGCATTCATTTCTTTTAGGAGCTTTCAGATTTTAGGCATTCCTTCACAAAATTTCCCTTGGTCCTTATTTTGAGCTTTTACCCTTCATTTGCATTTTAGCCACATTACAACCCTATTTGGCCTTGTTCTATTCATTTGATAGATGCCCAAGCTTGGCTTGGGGGAGTTGAGGAGTTGTTTTGTTGTTGTGTTGCAATTGATTGGAGGTTTTGGAGGATTGGAAATTTGTGAAAAGGTTGTTATTAAAGTTTTATAATAGATCTCACATTAAGGCTCTGCATACTAATGTCTAGGCTATATAGTTTAATGAAGAATTAAAATGTTATACATCTTTTATTTAGCCTAGATATGTATGCGTGATGATTTTGTCCTTGACATGTCATTAAGAGTCGTGAGTCTAATTTGAAAAAAATGTTGAAAGTTGAAAGATAAAAAAAAGGAAATGAAAAATGAAAAATGAAAAAAAAGGGAGAAATTGAAAAGATGTTGAAAAAGAAAAGACTTGTGATATTTGGAGTAGTTGAAATGTGAAGCTTTATGGTGTGATGTGATCCCATGTGAATTGGTTTGATGTTGGAGTTGATGTTGGAGATGTTGATTTTGATTTTTAATTGCTACATGCGTATATCCCGCATTTTCCACCACATTATCCCAAATTCTATCCTACCCATCACCCTAGCCACGTTACAAGCTCATAAAGACCTTTTTGATCAGCGTGTGCATATTTTTAGTTTTTGTGAATTGAGTCAATTGCCAAAGCTAGGGAGTATTACTTGCATTTCGAGTCGACATTCATACTAGGATTGAGTGATTACCTTTAAACACTTGCATGAGGTGTGAGATGTGGGTTTGGGTTCTCAAAATTTTGCATTCAAACACTTGTTGCATTTGCATTTTTTAGGGATTAAGGATGAGCTTCATTATCTATGCTCAATTTTATGTGTGGAGTGACACCGAGTGAGCTACTCTAGTCATCGACTTCTATTTCTTACATGGTTGGCTTATTGATTTTGATTTGAGTGAATGGCGGTCAAGGGATTTTGATGGGTTGGTTGAGGACCTTGCATACTCGGAATTGCTTGAGTTAGTCTTGTTTTGCAAAGTTAAAGGGGTGAAGTCATTGTTTGCTTAGTTGTTTGCTTGTGGACAACCAAAGGTTTGTCTTGGGGGAGTTTGATAAGTTGATATGTTATATGTATTTTATCCTCGATCCCGGTTGATTCTTAGCTCTAATACGGCTCTTTTGAGCCATTTCTACTAACTTTTGCTATTTCGAGTGTTTGTTGTGCTTTTTATTAGATTTTACAGGAATCGATGATTTATCGTTGTTTTCCGAGCCTTTTGAAGCACTTGAAGAAGTTAGTAAAGAGTTGAAGTCATTTGGGAAGCTAAACTGAAGACTAGAAGTGTTAAAACGAAGAATTAAAGAGGCAATTAAGGAAGAACGAGCGAAAACCGAGAAACGAAGCAACTTAANACGAAAACCGAGAAACGAAGCAAACTAGGCTACCCGCCCGGGTCGGAGCTGTGCGCCCGGGTAGCCCGGGCGGATGGCTCTGAAGGCCCAATTCAGCGCATTTTCCCTTGTTTAGCCTAAGTACTTAAGTGTTTTTTCTCCTAAGTAGTAATTTTACGCCATTTAGATTTTGGAAGTCCTAGTTTACTCTAAAAATCCTCTCAAAGTGTAAAACTCTATTCAATAAATAATATTCAGGTTCTATTTTATTCTCAATTCTTGTTCTTAGTCATGTTTATTGTTATTTTCAATATATGTTCTTAGTTTTTATAGTTTTATGTTTAGATTTAATTTTCTTAATTATTGTTAGTTTTGTTTAGTTTAATCATGTTTAGTATTTTAATTACTTTTATTGTTTTAGTTTCTGTTTCTTTAATAATGAGTGAGTAGTTCCTTTTCTAGGACTAGGGGATCCATGGGCTAATTGGTGATGTGTTGCTCCTAATTATTAGTTTAACTATTAATTTGCTTGTTCAATTCTTATTGTCAATTACTATTGCTTTCAATTAAATACTGTCCAGGTTTAGTTGTTAGTTTGATATTGTTGAAATCGATGCCGAGAGGTAAGATTACCACAATTAGATCATAAGGGCAATAGGCAAAACGAGTCTAAGTGAGCGAGAGCCATTAGAGGAGTTTTGAAGGGGACTAGATTCGAGAGAATTAGTGGACCTTAATTCAAGGAAATTAATAATATAATTGATTATTTGTGTACAAATTCGCTGGTTAATCTGTGGTGAACCGATGTCCTAGGTTTAGTTATTAATTAATTCTCTTAATCAATTTAGCTTTAATTCTAGTTAATTTCTTAGTCACAATCGTCACTCAAAGGCTCTTTACACGGTTTAGACTTTTTAGAACTAATAGGTTTAATTGCTTCCCTGTGGATTCGATCCCTACTTCCCTAGCTATATTAGTTAGAGTAGTTAGGTTTATTTTTGATAGGTGTGCGATAGCCTCATCACAAAATAATGATGAAATTGCATTAATTGAATACTTGAATTGTTGAACAAAGTAATCAATTATAAAATTCTAGAGAGAATAATGAATTTTGGATTCCTAAGTATAAAAGTATGATAAAAACTAGTTAGGGTCGTGCCCCCTTTACAATAAGTATATATAGTAATTAGGTTTTAATGAATTAAAACCCACGAGCAAAAACCGCACGGAAAAGTCAATCGGACCCATAAAACCACAACCTGCGCCCGCATAAGTCATTTTGTCTTTGTTCCCTACGCCCGCAAGTCTTTAGTTTTGGGAATTCTAGAGCTGCTGATTTATGTTGCGGGCGTATAGATCAAAATAGTAACTAAGGGCTGCGCCCGCATCTTGCTTGCATGCCTATATTTTGACGATCCTTCTTGTTTCTTCGCTCGATTCTTCGAATCTCGTTCGTGATTTTCGTGACTTGGCACGCATCCCGAGGCAAGTAATTTTTGAATCGTTTTAGCCTCTAATGACTTCATAACTCTCTATTACGCTCCTGTAACATATAATACAAAACCGAAAACCACGCGTAATAACCGAAAGAGTATAAAGTAACCGAAAAAGGTTCTAAAAGTCAACTACAGATGCTAAAACCATTCGAAAACATAACTTGACATCGAAAGACGATATTTAATCAAAACAAAGCCACACACTTAACTATTTAGCACAAGAATCAACCGAAAATGTGGGAAAAACACAAGATAAAACACGTATATCAGCCGGCGACTCCCTTATTCTTCTTCGACGCCTTTTTGTTCTTCTCCTTCGACGCCTTCTTGTTCTTCTTCTTCGACACCGGCTTCTTCTTCTTCGACGGCGGCTTCTTCTTCCTTCTCTTCAGTTGTCTTTACAAGTTTGAGGTATTTTTCTAAATTTGTTTGATTTTGTGTTTTGAATTTTGTTTTGAGAACTATCGTGGTTATCAATCTGTTCCTGGTAATACCCTTTTGCTATACATCTATTTTTTTTCTTTTTTTGGATAATTCTGTATTTTTTTTATAAGTTATGGATTAATTGAGGTTTTAACTATAATTTAAGGATACCCTTTGTTTAAAGATTAGTTTTTTGTTGCTTTTGTAATGTGAATATGATAATTTTATATTTTTATATCATGGTTTGTTATGAATTTAGGGGATTAATTGAGTTTTTAGCTGTAATTTAAGGATGCCTTTTTGTTAAAGATCCGTTTTTTGTTGTTGTTTTTGATGTGAATATGATAATTATGTGTTTTGATATCATGGGTTAATAGGTTATTGTTGTTTTTTGGGATTTTTTGAATTTTTTTTTTTTTTTTTTTTTGCTGTAATTCAAGGGAACCCATTTGGAAATTTGAGGTGAATTGTTATTGTTTTGATGTTTGATGATGGAAATTCAGCATATGGGTGTTATATTTAATTGATCTTATGGGGTTGATGTGTTTTTTAAATTATATCGGCGTTGAATTTATTGTCTTGAGTGTTTTTAATTATTTGAATTAAGAGTTTATTTAATTCTTTTGCTTCGTTGAGGTATCTTTTGTGGCCTATTTGATATGTGATTAAAATGTTCTGAACTTGTGAAGGTAAAACTACATTTGTTGCAATTGCGACTTTGTGAATATGATTTTGGTGACTACTTTACTACTTGTATTCTATATTTAGCTTTTCGATTCAATTAACAATCTTACCTACAAGTCTAATTGGAAACAATGTAGTCTCCTTTTGTATGATGGTATGATACAATAATGATTACATGTTTATAGCTACTTCTTTTATACACATGTCACATCTAAATTATGCTGTTTAGTAATCATGAACTTAACCAACAAAAACTTGGTTTTGGTTGCCTATAAAAAATTCGAAAATCCAAAACTCTTGTTTGAACTTTGATTATGAACTTAATGTGATCGTTACAAGATGGTGGGGATGTTTGATAATGATGGCCAAAATGTTGATAGAAACACAACTCTTGTTGCTCTTTTTTCTTAGTGATAAATAGACTAGAAAAAGTATTGCTCAACTGCAATGCATTGAGTATGACAGCTTAATGTATATAGGAGGGTTTGAGGTGCTAATGATTGGTGTTGATCTTTCATTAAACAGGGGTTGGACATGATCCTGAACAACATAAGTCTCTTGTGTTGTAGTTATTATTAAAGCTTGCTTTCTTGTGACTTTTTAACAGGATTAAAAACAATTGCTACAAAATTAAAAATTTAGGAATGTGTAGTGATTAGTGATTAGAGTTTCGAAGTGTTTGTGTTTAATCAATATTTAAGGATTTGCTTTTTCATTCGTTAAAGGTAGTTGAATTAGATAAAATAGTTCACGAATTTAAACAAATTGCTTTTGTGCTCTCATTGTCATAATAATGACAATGCTTAGACATTAACAATAATATTATATTTCACTAAAGTGTTGGCTATTTGTGACTTGTGTAGAAGTTGTCTTCATGAAACCAAAGGATCGTAGTTGGATGTATCATAGGTTGGATGGGTACTCTTTAAACCGTGCTTTCCAAGAAGGAGTTGATTTTGCGATGGAATATTCCCTCGAAAATTTGCGACGCAAAATTCCCTCGCAAATTTGGATTTGGGATGAAAAATTCCGTCGGAAAAACCAACAATTTGCGACGAAGGGAATAGCGACGGAATTCCATCGCAAACACCTTTTCCGACGAAATTTGAGGTTTTTCGGACGGAATATTTCCGTCGCAAATCAGTTGTTTTCTTGTAGTGACGCTGACTGGAATGGCTCAACCATGGTTTCAAAGGATACCCCCTGGAAGTATCCACAACTTTGCACAACTGTCACAGCTGTTTATGACCATTTTGTCAGTGGTAGGAGGAGGGAAAAAACCTCAGGGGAGCTCATGGCCGTCAAACAAGCTCCAGGTGAATCCTTGATGAATACTTGGGCAGGTTTAACAGAGAAGCTGTGCATGTCTCCACAATTCAGCCAGATATAGTCATTTTAGCTCTACAACACGGTCTGCAACCAGGTCCGTTCAGGGATCATTTCACCAGAGAAGCCATCGCCAGCTTAGAAGAAGCTCTAAGGGTCTCTCATAAATACATCCGGAGTGAAGAATTTAACAGAGTAATAGCAACAGGTCGGGAAGACCAGAAAGGTGAGGCAGCAGGTGGGAGAGGAAAGGCTGACGGAAAAAAATGAGAAAGGGAGACAAGAGGAGGCAAGATCCTCAAGAAGATCCAAAGAATTATGAGAGCTACACACCCCTGGTAGCTGATAGAGCACTCATATATGCCACACACAAAGCTAAAAGGGGTGTGGAAGAAACCTGAAAGAAAGGAAAGAATAGGCAAGAACACTAATGCTTACTGCGAGTTCCATGAAGCCAAGGGACACCATACCAATGATTGCAGGTCGCTCAAAAACAACATTGAGGACCATGATTAGAAAGGGAAAGTTCAAACAATACCTTGACTGGTCAAAGGCATAGGACCAGGATAAAGATTAGAAAGGTCAAGAGAGCAGAGACCAGAAGAAGATTATTGAGTTAATGGATATCTTTGGGGACCTGCCAACCAGCAGTGCCTTGAGAAACCAAATTAGAGGCTTGAAAGGAGGTATGGTCATGACAGCTGAACAGAGAGCTCACCATATGCTGTCAAATTTGCCAACAATTAGCTTGGGACCTGATGATTGCCGGGGGGGTGGTGTATCCCCGTAATGACCCGCTAGTATGTTCAGTGCAAATGTCCAATCATCTGGTCCATAAGGTGCTAATTGATGGAGGCAGCTTTGCCAACGTGATCTACTACAACATTTTTAAAAGGATGGGTTTGAAAGATGAGTTCTTAACTCCCTCACTAGGTTCCATCACGGGATTTACAGGAGATTATATCATCTCTGAAGGGGAGATCACTCTCACCTGTAACCTTAGGGAATGACGACCTAGGGAGGACAGCCATGATAAAGTTCTATGTAGTAGATGCACCTTCACCCTATTATGTTATCATGGGAAGAACATTTGTGGACAGGTTCAAGGGCGTAGCTTCCACATTCCACCTTTGCTTTAAGTATGTCACTGACAAGGGATAGTTAGCTTGTCTAAGAGGTTCCCAAGAGTCAGCCAGAACGTGTAACCTGACCCAGGTCATGTTGGAAAGAAAGGAGGAGTATGAGAGGGCGAAAAGAGCTGCTGAGGAGCTGTCTGCAAAATTTAAAAAGAAGAAGCAGAAGGAGACCAGCTTAGTAGCAAGGCAAGGCCCAACAAATATGGAAGCTGATATCAGACCTGAAGCACCAGAAAAAGGGAAGGAGGCTGCTCAGCTAGAAGAAAACACTGAAGAAGTATTACTTGAACAAGATACCCAGAAAACAGTCAAGATAGGAACGGAAATGGACACTGAGGAGAGGTGCAACCTCATAGAACTGCCGAGGGAGCACAAGGACGTCTTTGTCTACTATGCCTCAGACATGCCAGGTGTAAGCCTAGAGGTCATCTCACACCATTTGAGTGTAGCTGCAGACAAGAAGCCCATCCAACAAAAGAAGAGGGCCTTCTCAGAAGGGAAGGACAGAGCTATAGCAGTGGAGGTCCAGAAGCTCCTGGATGCATGTTTTATTGAAAATTGCAAGTACCCTGAATGGCTAGCTAATGTAGTCATGGTCAAGAAGGTAAGTGGGGCCTGGAGGATGTCCGTCGACTTCACCGACCTCAATAGAGCTTGTCCTAAATACTACTATCCACTACCCAGGATAGACCAATTGGTTGATTCCACCAGTGGCCATGCGAGATTGAGCTTCATGGATGCATTCTTATGCCACCACCAAATTTTCATGCACCCTGCTGACAAGGACAAGACAACCTTCATTACCTCAGGAAGAGTCATCAATTATGTGATGATGCCTTTTGGTCTCAAGAACGCAGGTGCCACCTACCAAAGGATGGTGGACAAAGTGTTAGCAGACCAGAAGGGAGGAATTTGGAGATCTATATGGACGATGCTATAGTCAAAAGCGTGGAGTCAAAGGACCACATTGAAGACCTGAGAGAAACTTTCAACAACTTGAGGATGTACAATGTGAAACTAAACCCAAAGAAGTGTGTATTTAGGGTCAAATCTGGTAAGTTTTTGGGCTTCCTAGTCAGTGAAAGAGGCATAGATGCAAATCCTGACAAGGTTAAGGCAGCCCTGGATCTGCTCGAACCTAAGTCAATCAAAGATGTCCAAAAGCTAACAGGCAGGATGTCAGCTCTATCAAGGTTCCTCTCCAAAGCAACAGAGAAGACACGACCATTCTTCCAGGTCTTGAAGGGGAAGAAGAACTTTAGCTGGGGTCCAGAGTAGAGCAAAGCCATTGAAGACCTAAAAGCTGGTCTGGTAAAGCTTCCTACGCTGCCCAAACCGGTACTTGGAGAGACTTTATATGTGTACATTGCAGTGGGGCAGGTCACTGTTAGTGTAGTGCTCCTGAAAGAAGAGGAGAAGAAGCAGCAACCAATATACTTTGTGAGCCATGCACTAACAGGAGTAGAGACCAGGTATACCATGATGGAGAAAGCTGCCTACGTAGTCATAATCGCTGCTAGGAAGCTCAGGCCATACTTTGACGCCCACCCTATAGTGGTATTGACTGACCTGCCACTAGAGAAGAGCTTGGAAAAAATGGAGAAGTCAGGGAGGTTGACAGAGTGCGCAGTGGAGCTAACATCTTTTGGCATAACGTTCCAAGCACGAACTGCGATCAAAGCTCAAGCTCTAGCAGAGTGCTCATGTAGTGAGCAGGCAGCTGGTGAAGTTGGGCCCTGGATGTTGTGCACAGATGGCTCATCTACTGTCAATGGAGCTGGAGCTGGTGTGGTCATGGTGTCACCAGAGGGTGATGTGGAGGAATATGCACTCAAGTTCCAATTTAAGGCCACTAACAATGAGGCAGAGCATGAAGCTGCCATAACTGGACTCCAACTATGCATATCAATGGGTACAAAAAAGTCCACCCGAAAACTGATTCCTAACTGGTGGACAATCAATTAAGGGGGGAGTATGTGGTTAGGGACCCAATGCTTGCTGATTACTTGCAAAAAATGAAAAAATTGACATCCACACACACAGACTTCCAAATTGAGCTGGTACCAAGAGGAGCAAACATTCAAGCGGATGCCCTCAGCAAACATGCTAGCTCTAGTTTGTAGGATCTGAGCAGGTCAGTCTTTGTGGAAGTCCTGCCAACAAGAAGTACCTGCAACCAGTCCATGCATACGTACCAGGTCACCCAATAAGCTGATTGGATGACAAAGATATTTGCTTTTATCAAGGGAGATCCCTTGAATTGCGATAAGACAAAGAAGAGGAAGATTGAGCTCGCAGCTAAAAGATATGTGATTGTTGATGAAGAGCTATACAAGAGGTCATACATTGACCAACCCTTGATGAAGTGTGTGGATGAGGCTGAAGCAAACTACGTACTAAGAAAGGTCCATGAAGGAATTTGTGGCCACCACATGGGCTCAAAGAGCCTGATATTGAAGGTGATAAGAACTGGCTATTACTGGCAAAGCATGGCTGCAGATGCAAAGGAGCTGGTCAGGAAGTGTGAAAAGTGCCAGAAGTTTGCCCCTAGCATCATTTAACCAACAAATGTCGTGCGACCAGTATTGAATCCAATCCCTTTTGCCCAATGGGATTTGGACCTGCTAGGCCCTTTCCCAAAAGCTGTAGGAGGAAAAAGGTGGTTAATTGTGGCAATTGATTACTTTAGCAAATGGATAGAGGCAGACAGCCTGGTCTAGATCACTGAAGGCAAGTCAGGCAGTTCATCTGGCAAAATGTCATAGCTAGATATGGCTTGCCCATGTGCATGGTTATGGACCATGGAAAACAGTTCGATAATGATGGCTTGAAAGCATGGTTAGCCTAATACCACATCAAGTTTGCATACTCAGCTGTGTGTCACCCACAATCCAATGGCCAAGTAGAAGCTGCCAACAAACAGATCCTAGCATCTTTGAGGAAGAGGTTGGATGATCAGAAAACCAAGTGGCTGCAAGAGCTGAGCATCACCCTCTAGTCACTCAGGACCACCATCAAGGAAGCAACTGGAAAGACCCCACACAACCTGGTGTATAGAGCCGAATGCTTGATGCCAGTAGAGGTTCGAAGTGAATCATTGAGGATCCACTTCTATGATGCCGTGCCTAATGATAAGGCAAGGCTGGAAGAGCTCAATCTGGTAGAATCCATCAGAGAGGAAGCGGCAGTAAGGTTAGCAGGGTTTCTAGACAGGGTCAAGAGATACTACAACAAGAAAGTGAAAAATAGAAAGCTGGAGGAAGGAGACCTAGTTCTGAGAAAGGCAGCAGCTGTCCAAAAAGGGAATATCCATGGGAAGTTGTCCGCTACATGGGAAGGACCATACCAGGTCTATCAACAGCTTCAACCTGGAACCTACAGGCTCATGGAGCTGGATGGCATAGCCCTCCCTAACATATGGAATGCTGACCAGCTTAAGAAATACTTTGTGTAAGTCATTGTTGTATAACCAGTTTGTACTTTGTGATTCAAATGATTGTAAACTCTAGCCTTATGTATGAAAACGTATCTTAATTGATGTTGCAATAAATGATATTATGTTTTGGAAAGTGTGATTGAAATGTGTATTGGAATTGAAACAGCTCAAGGCTGAAACTAAGACCTGGAACTACTACAAGGAGCTACAGGCTAAACCTGTGTATGTGGGGTTGCCCATTGGAATCAGCCCACCTCTAGCAAGCCTTGGTGGGGAAAAAGGTGTAGTTCCATTGCAATAGGCTTGGGCAGATTTGCTGTCCGGGGGCCCAGTTGCTTAAGTGGAACTAGGTTTATAAAGCAAAACGAAAGTATAGCAGGATGCTATAGGCATGGCATACTTGAGGTTGAACTTTGTCACTCACATTCCATAAAACAAACATAATCACATAAAACATAAGAATAAAAAATGCAAATGGTACAAAATGCATAAGTGCATGGGAGCTACAACTATTCCTTCTCCAAGCAACTACCCTCAACAGTACTTGGCAGACAGCTGCTAGAAGCGGGGGGAAGCAGAGAGCCAACATGCAGGAATGGCTAAAATGTGGGACACAGTTTTTTGAATACTGTGCTGTTGCAAGGCAACCAACACTAAGAAAAATTGCAATTAAACAACAAGTTCATACAAGGAAATCAAGTTCAACAAACTAATTCGGCAGCTACACAGCAGACACAAAAGGTGGCCTACTGCAAACCAGATATAAGGTTACACAGATAGTAGTTAGGTGCTGAAAAACACAATTAACGAATTGTTTATGATAAGTTGGATCAAAAATTACAAAAGCCAGAAGACCATTGGAAAGCAAAAGACATAACAAAGCTCGGCAAGAGGTGCATGACCAGGAAGAGCTCACAGGAGAGCCAGGTGCTGGTAGCTGCCAAACTTCCTATATGAGGTTGACCACCTCATCACCCTGGTCACCAGGGGCACCTCCTTCTTGCTGATCTTGGTCCTTAGCTTCAACACCACCAACAGAGCTATGAGCATCTTAAGGAATAGGCTGATCAAGTACGACACCTTCACCAGCTGGGACTTCACCAGGCTGATCTGCTTCCACTGGGGTGGGCCCCGTAGGCTGCTCAAAGGTAGTTGCTTGGTCAAGTTCAGGGACAACATCACCAGCTACAGGTCCAGGGGCACCAGCATCCACCTCCATGGCAGAGGCCCCTTGCTCTTGTTCAGCTTCTGTTGTTGGAGGTTCACTTGCAGCTTGCTCTTGTGCTGGGGTGCC
This sequence comes from Suaeda aralocaspica, assembly GCA_016808085.1. Classification (NCBI taxonomy): domain Eukaryota; kingdom Viridiplantae; phylum Streptophyta; class Magnoliopsida; order Caryophyllales; family Amaranthaceae; genus Suaeda; species Suaeda aralocaspica. Next base: position 79,756 of record PYUH01000255.1, on the reverse strand, counting down.
ACCACCAGGAGTGTCGCCCACTACCTCCTCTGATGGAGCAGCATCTCCAATGAGTTGCTTGCAAGACTCCATGTAGGAAACTATGGAAGCTGGTGTTATTTCTCCCTCCATAGATGCTTGACCCACCTGATTCCTTCAATTTCTGCTGGACAAGAGACCAATCTACCTGGTAGGAAGCACAAACACACCTGTAAGCTATCAACCATGCATCATAGAAATGGGTCTCCCAGTCCTTGTCCATGGCTCCCAGTTGGTCATTGGCGGCTTGAAGTTCGTTCTGCAGGCCAGAGAGTTGTGACTGTAGGTTGGATAGTTGTCGAAGCAGGAAGGTATCTTGGTTCTTCATCAAGGAAATCTCATCCTCCCTTAGGCTTAGAAGCTTGTCCATTTGGGCAGAAGTAGCTTGAGCAGAAGCAGCTTCAGCTTTGGCAGTCATCTCAGCAGCAGCAGCCATTTCCTTCTCCTGCAACCACTTCAACTGGCTCTGAAGAGACTCAATCTACTGGCATGCTGAGCCAGCTGCTCCTCATGAGAGCTCTTCTGCTGGGACAGCTGGGCAGACAGCTCAGCCACCTTCTTGGAACCTTGCTCCAACTCCTGGCTCAGCTGTTCAACCCTCTGCCCCTTAAAGTCACTCAGCTCAGAGGTGATGGATCCAAATTTCATCACCTGAGTAGTAAAACCACGAGCAGGTGAGCATGAAAGACAGGAAAATAAAGAAAAAAAAGTGAGGAGAAAAGTTACCTGAGCCAGGTGGAACCTTAAGTTTTAAGAAGGAGACTCCATAGTGAAACCTGGTCTGTCAGCATAAGGAAGAGCCCTATACAAGACAGACTTGCAAAGAGGTTCACTAGTGACAGCTGAGACCTGGGCTAAGGTGGTAAAAGTAGAAGGAGGAGACCTAAAAGCCTCCCTCACAGCCTCTGGAATCCTCACCATCCTCATAGAACCAGTAGCATGAGGCATTGTGGGCTGCTCACCTCCAGACTCCATAGTAGTCCCACCATAGATGATTTCCCGATCCCAGCGCTCAAAGGATGACATTTCAGACACATAATGCTCATGGGGAAGACCACCTAAGTCACTGAGAGCTCTATAAGGGAAGAGGGAAGGAATAGGGGCTAAGAGAGCTCCAGCAGCTAAAGAGGTGGCTAAAGGAGAGGTTATGCTGGCCATCAAAGGTTAGGAGGTCGCAAGGGCTGAAGAGATTGACAAAGGTTGAGGAGCAAATAAAGGACCCAGTGCCAAAGTAGGAGAAGTAGAGGTTGAAAGCATAGTGGTTGAAACAACAGTGGAACCAGCACCAGCAATTTTACTTCTTTTGATCAGAGGAAGCTCCTCCTCCTTATCATCATCGTCATCATCACTGTCAGAGACTGAAAGCACCTGCTGTGGAGCTTTCCCCTTGTCAGTTATGGTAGAGAAAGGTTGGTGTAACACCTGGATTTTCCTAACTATATACTTCTTACTTTTTCAGAAAACATATTAAATTAGTAAGAATTATATTTATTAAAACTACTAAATATGGAAACGCCAAAGTATTACCGCCACCGTGATAACGGCTAAGGCATTTGTCAAAGTACTATATCGGAACTCTTAAACCAAAATAATTTAAAGCTAACTTCAAACAATTACAAATTAAAAATCAACTTTAAACTTATTACACTTCGGAACCATATTAATGGCCTTTAAAAACCAAACCAAAACTAATATTAAAAGTCTTTAAGAAAACAAAACATCCAAACTAAATGTTAGTCTTCATAACCAATTAAAATGAAGCAAAGCTACAAAACACAGCAAGCGCTCTTACTCCATCCCATCATGAAATGACTTATGCCCACTTGTACCTGCACCTTTTCTTTTTCTAGACAACTACTCACCACAAGTGGGTCATCGTAGGGCCAAGTCCAAGACAAAGCCATGCACACAAAACAAACAATTAGGAAAGTTTAGTACATAACTACTAAAGACTATGCAACAACAATAAGAAATACAACATGCACTCAACTTACCTTTGAGAACCTTTTTACCTGTACATGGACTTAATTAAATTAATTACTATATTTAAAATTATGGATCTAGCATCGAACGGGTTTTCTCCTTAAAAATCATCGCCCTATTGGGCACCAACTTGGGAGCAACTCCAAGAAGGTATTACTATGTCACATAAAGTGACAGATATCAAACGAATTAAAAATAGAAAAGAGTACAACGTCTTGTACCCCAATTAGAAGTCATAGATCACTATTCCATACGACTCCCCCCATTGTTCATACTCAAGGTATATACGTTCCAAGAGTTTTGATGTAAGTCCTCTTACACTTCACGTGATTTAACAGGTTTAACAATGTTATGACTCTCATTCAACATCACACAAAAACATGCATCCAATCAAGTAAGCCAATTTAATTATCTTCAACTTAAGGTGATTCCAAATTAAATTTATGTGTATCCTTTAATTAAACTGAACCTCTTGTACCACACATTAACTTTGAGTGGCTAATAACTTGCTTTCTTCTTGACCATACATTAAACTGTGAGTGACAACATGTCCAAAAATAATTGCTCATAACTTCTTTTAATTATGTGAATAAAAATTCACAACTATCTTTCTTGTTGATTATATAACTAACCAACGTAAAAATAACTTTCTTTCTTGATTAATAAACTATTGGCCAAATTAAACTGATCATAACATTTCAATTCAATGCTAATGAAAATTAAACTCTCTATTTAACATGGAATGCCATCATACTTTAAGAACATGGTACTAACGAACTTGCCATGCACATAAATTCATGATTCAAAACAAGCATACAAGTTTTCATGTAATCAAGAATTGTCCAAGCATGCATTCTAACTTCTGTGTTTGTCTTTAGTACTTACGTACCTTGTAAAATAACTGCGCTCCGACACAACTTCTAGAAGTGGACTAGTTCAAAGTCTCCTATATGACGAAAAACCGAACTAAATTAAAACCTTGTTGACTAAATTCTACAACAACTATAACTGACTTTTATATTGGAAACGTTGTCCAAAACTTCCTTATATGGTCTCTATTCAATTCCATACTTCACTTTTCTTTTCTATTGCAATACTACTTAGTTTTTGGGACTTATTTATGCTTTATAAAACCTTAATAAAATTTTTATGCCACTTTAGAAAAGTGGATCGCAATCTAAATTTATCAAAACTCCTTGAAAACTTCCGAAAACAACACCAATCGATCATACAATGTATTACTTAACTTATAAGATGAATTTATGCTAATTGCATACTTTAAAAGCCTAATTAATTAATTTATAAAATCTGGAGAGCATGTTAAACATGCTTGAAATCACTTTTAAACTTCATAAAACATACTAAAATTTATATATACCGCCATAGAATTGATGTGTGATCATACTGGTACAATTTAGACACTTAAAACTTAATTATTTAATTTGTTTTTAGCTTTTTTTGTCAACAACTACCTACAAGTTGTTTGTTTTTGTCAACAACTACCTATGTTTTATTTTAATTTACACAACTACCTACATGTTTCAGTTCTTTTGTCAACCACTACTAACTAACGTCTTCCGTCTAAGAAGAACGTTAGTGGGTCCCAACAATCACCTTTCTATCCCCATAAATATTGATTCAAACCCAATTGCTCAGCCATTCAAGCAGCTTACAACAGTATAATTTCTTTCCTCTTCTCTTCCAAGATTTCTCCCAAAAAAGACCTAAAATCTAAAATCGAATTGGGGGTTTTTCTTCTCAAATCTTAATTGAAGATACTCCTGTCATAATTTATAATCTTTGCTCAAGAATTTTTTTATTAAAATGAAAATTTCAGTGTTAATGGCCAAGGGTTCAGCGTTAATAGTTTTATTATGGCAATAGCTTTTTCTATACAATAATCAACTCTCAAATTTTCCAGGAACAAATTGTTGTTCTTTACCGATTCCCCATCCATAAACCCATAAATTATCACGAATTAATTTGTCAAAAAGGCATTTAACACAAAATCAAAGTTCATTTATACACACATATTACACAACTTCAAACAAAACATTAATCTAAAATGGAATATCATCACTATCAACATGCACAACAGATCCCCAATTAAAAATTGAGCAATGTGCAATTGACATGAACCTACAAACTTAAATGTAAATGAATTTAATTAGAGCAGAGAACTGTTTTGAGTACCAAATGTCCACAAATTATCAGTTTTGCCTCGCCATGCAATTTCAAGTTGTTGAAATATCAGGTTAATATGTGAGTTTATGAAGATCGTCAATTTGGGGTTCAAAATTGAAGTTTCAGATTTCAATTATTGTTCAGCAATTGTGATATTGGGCATAAAAAGTTATTGGAAAATTAATAGGAAGAATTGAATTAAAGCTTGAATGAAAGAAGGTGATTGAAGTGAATGGAAGGGCATGTTTGTAATATCGATACATAGTAATGGAGGGAATGGTAACTGATGGGACCCACTTCTTAGACGGAAAACGTTAGTTAGTAGTGGTTGACAAAAAAATAAAACAGAAACATGTAGGTAGTTATGTAAATTAAAATAGAACTTAGATAGTTATTAGCAAAAACAGACAACTTCTACGTAGTTGTTGACATAAAAAGCTTGTTTTTATAAAATTTAAGATTTATTTATAAGCTTTAAAATCATGAAAAACTTATAACAACATCATAATTTCATGCCAAAACACCTCTACAATCTACTAACATATTTATGAAATCAATCTAATTTTTCATATGCCAAAACATGTTCATAATATTTATTCAACTCAAATTCATGATTATAAAATTTGGACACCTTTATAAATTAAGTTTAAAACCCTTAAAAATCAATCTAAACTTAATAACATAACAGGGATGAAGGTACAGGGATCAGCTGCAAATTTCCTCCTGGCAGATACCAAGTCAGCTATCTTGTCATTCTAACTCTTTAAAGTGTACAGATGATTGGGAGAGGTCCCAGAAATGGTATCTAAAGGCTCAAAAGTAGATCGGTCCAGCTTCAGGAGAGACCAATCAATATGGTTGATTGCATATTCTGAAACATAACAGGTCAATAGGTCATAAAGTAACAGGTTTGACAAGTCACGCAAATCATGCAAATAAAATGACAAACAACACAAGCTGAAATGAATCACCAGTAGTATATTTGTTGGAAAGGTTGCCAGCTGCGAGATACAGCTCATCTCGCAGCAGGTCAAAATGAGGTAGCCAATGCAGGGGAGCAGGAGAAGACCTACTCTCAGCTCTATGATGATCCAGCGAGGCAAGGAAGTGGGAGTAAGTTTTCTGTTCAGCTTCAGATAAGGCTCTCACCTCCAGGAAGGGAGCGAAGTGAGGATTTGTAAATTGAGTCCTCACCTTGTAAACATGCTTGTGATTCTTCCAAAGAGGAACCCTTAGCCATAGGAACTCTATGGTCCAAGAACCAACCAGGTTGGGACTCAATTTGGGAAAAGCAGTGGAAATAATATGGTCAGCTTCATCTGCCTTCTTAATCTCTAATGAACACCAACCAGTAGGGATGTTGGTGCCCGCAAAACGCTTGAGCATAAACATGGCGCTGAAGACAACGACAGATAATTAAAGTCCTAGCAGCTCGCAGGTCCATATGAAACTGACGATTCGCTGAACACTTTGAGGGTTCAGCTGCGCAACTGAAATCTGCCAAAAGTCTAGCAGTTTCACAATGAAGGGGTGGAGTGGGAATCGAAGCCCACAAGTCAGTTGTCCCAAATAAATGGGAACTCATCCACGGGGAGGCGCAAAAGCAACATCTTCAGGTCGAGGTATTTCGACCCAATAGCATTGAGGCTGCCTGATGTGGTATAAAATGGCAGCTCGGAGGTCCCAATGTCCAAGCATAGCGTCTGTCACAAATAATTTCCTAGGTGTGAGGTTCATGTATGCGACTGACGAACTCCCTATGCTTAATAGACCTCTTCTTACAGTATACCTAGTCCTTGGGATCAATGAAGACCTGCAGGTCAGGGTTAAGATTGGGATCCGCACTCGCCTGGTAGACATACCAGGATATACCCTGTTGGTTTCTTTCTTTCTCCCGCTCAAAAATCGCTGACATTACTAAATCGTCAGGAACGGGGTCAGACCTATCAGAATCGCTCAAGAGGTCGTCACTATCGCTCCCGTGCGGAGAGCGAGACTGTAAATAATCTTCCTCAGTGGGGGCGGTCTTAGTTCTAGAATTTAGATCAACCATTGGAATAATTTAGCAGAGAAACAGGAAATGGAGTAGGAAGAAGAAGGGGTGAGAAAGCACTCAAAGGAATTCGGCTCAAAAGAAAAGGTTAAAGTTTGTAGAGAGAGAATTGGGAGAATTGAAGTATGAAGGTTGAAATAATGAGAGAAGTTGCAATTTAATGGGTTAATTAAGGAGCAATTATAGCCTTATATTTTTAAAAGTAACCACCCACTACTTCCTCGATTCTCGCGCAAACTATAACCGTCACCTCATCACTACCCTCAACCACCCACTAGCCAAGCAGTTATGATAGTGGCGTTAATGGGGGAAATTTAAAATTTGCATATTTCAAACGGCATTAAGTGCAAAACTGTTGACATGCTCTATGGAAGAATAGCTCCTCGCTATGAATGAGGTCACGAGCTCCTAGATCCGAACTGCTTCACATTCAGACCTAGGGGGGGTGGGAAGTTGTTGGGGAGCTATGACTTGGTCACAGCACGTGACCTCAATAACTACCCCACGTGATCATAGAGCTTTGTAGCTACCAGGTGGACCTTATATTCCATTGGAAAGCAAGACCGATTCCGACAGGCTCCACCAGGTCCTTGAAAAGGGACTTTCCTCCTAGTATAAATAGCTAGTCATGACAAGAGAGAGGTAAGCAATTCTTATACACTCATACTTTCTTGCACAATCACTCTCTCTCTCTCTCTCTCTCTCTAAACTAACTTCAGCGTCGGAGGGGCGTTCCTCGGAAACACCCCCAAGGCCAGTTACGTGCGTTATTGTGCAGGGATATCTTTGATAAGCAGTTTCATATAGGACACCTCTACTCAAGCTGGTGGTCAACTTTATTAGCACAGTTTCACCCTGAAACAAAGGGGAAGGCAAAGGATAAGAGGATTGACAATTAATTAACTCAAATAATACTCCTAATAAGCCACACACCAAGCCGTATACCCGAGAATTGCAACCCAATGGTAACATACTTCCTGATTTCTCTTGCCATCGCATCCGTCTTTTCGACCATTGCGCAACCATCTCTATTATAAATCCACATATTTGAACTCTCATTACCCACAAGTGGTGTTGGTTTTCACCGAAAGTTAACGGAGTTTGTAATTTTGGTGGGTCTCGTGTTCCCTTACTTCACCTTATACAAGTGTGTTTGGAGTTACAAGGTTTGATTTTTTTTGTTGTAAGTAACCAAATTTATTAAAGGTGGCCTATCTTTGGTGATGATAATAATTCTATGTTATTGAGGACTTGGGGTGCCACGCATAATTTGTGGCCTGCTTTGACCTGGTGTGCAAGTGGTTTATTCATCCAATTGTTCTACATATTCTCACATATTGATTATTAAGTGACTCTAGGCCTTAAGTTGGTACTGGTTAGGAGTGTAAGTCAATACGAAGTACAATTCTTGTGCTTATTCATAACACCTTATGGTTCGCACTTCCTCAAATAGATCTAAACGTGCACCAATAGCCTTTACTATAAAGGTTAAAAGTTCAACTTCAAAGAAAAAGGCCCCAATTTACAAGAAGGTTATGGGTTCTAAAGGTGCTACTCCATCTTCGTTTTTGAACCAAAAAGAAAGGCTTGTGGTTAATTATTACGACATTGAATTCAAAGATGGTGCTCAAAAGGAGAAGTATGAGAAGTTTAGAACGAGAAGTCGTTGCCACTAGATATCGTGATGAAGACAATTTGAAGACCTTGTGCATAAAGGATGATATTTTGTAGCTCCTTAGTAATGTATGGATGGGCGATTTACTTATGAGAAAATTTCCCACATACATGGTCGGGCCTAAATCTACCGCAAGTGTACGGGTCAGGTACTGTAAATATAGGGTGAGCAAGGTATCGTATCCACAAGGAGGTCTATTCAAGTACCAAATTAAGAAACTAAAATATTATTTAGACGACGAAAATCAATAGAAGAGTAATACTAAAAATATAAATAATAAAAATCGCAAACTAGTAAAATCGATAAACAAGTAAGAGAAATAGTTCTAGGTTTCGGGTTTCACCAATTACTCTCTATAATGATATTAAATTAATCATCGGGTTGAATAAATATGACATAACAATGATCGAATTACCAATAGTATGTTATCTCCTTTCCCAAGGTAGAAAACGTATATTTAAATCAATATTATGTCTACTCTCGTGATCACAATGAATTGAAATAAACTCATTAAGAATAGGAATTCAATAAGACCACCCCAAGTGTATAACTATTCCTAAAATTATACTACTTGACGTTTAATAATCCCACGAACTAGTATTGAACGTTCACTCCCGCTAATAATACAATACCTTAAACATACAATTAATTTGCCAGATTAAGAGTACGAATTAAAACAAGATTATTAAATTGCAATCATATAAATTAAACCCAAACAATATAGTTTAAATCATGTATAGAAAATAAGAGACTACATCCCTAACCTAGAACAAAGGAAATTAGCCAGACATGGAGATTAAGAAAACACCCAAATCGTTTGAGAATGAAAAATTAATACTTGACATAGTAATTAATCAAAATCAAGCAATAGGACAGAATTAAACAAGTTGAGAGAAGAAAACTCAGTCGACTCCCGCTCAATTGCTAGCTATCTGCTTCGTTGCTTCTCCTTCGTCAACGTGCTGCTGTTGCTGCTCGAATTCCCCTGTTTCGTTATGTACTGCTTAAAATCGTCCTCTCTGCTGCCTTCCTCCGTTCTCCGTAGTCTCGTGTCTCCTTTTTCCCGTCGTTCTTCTGTGTGGGTTCTCCTTTTTTTTTTTCCTTTTCTCTTAGGGTTTTTCCTCCCCCCTTCTTGTGTGCCGTTGCTGTTGTTTTTGGAAAGGTGTTCGGGCTTTTTGAATTGCAGCCCGTAAGTCTTTTCTTGAAGTTTCATGGGTTTTTAGGGATCTATACCCATTATCTTTATTATTATACTTCATCTTGTATTATGGGCCATAGTTGTATTTTATTTCCTTGCACTAGCAACAATAACCTGTAAATAGAATAAAGATAGACATTTTAATTTTCTTTTCCAAATATTCCATAACACAAGCATATTAGGGTACTATTAATTAATATTGATCCATTAAGCTTAAATAGAAAAACTCATAATAAGACATTAAAATCTATATAAACACATAATTTATACTCCAAAGTAGTATTAAAATGATATAATAAAGTTCATAAAATATGAACTTATCAACTCCCCCACACTTAAAGTTTAACATTGTCCTCAATGTTAAGAGCATAGATTAAAGGCATATAGTAGTTGAAAATAACCAAGAATAAAAACTTAAAGGAAATAAAAGGCATGGAAAGAGACAACCTGATAGGTTAAATTTCCAGCTTGTTTCTTCAGTAAATCAGGCCACATATTAGGCTGAAATGGACAGCAACTATAACCAGCTGAAAAGTGAATTTCTTCTTCTTATTGTTAATTCTGCAAGGTCACTAGTTTATTTTCTATCCTACAAGAAAAAAAACAAATAAATAGACAAGAAAATAAAAATAAAAACAATAATAAAATAAAGTGAGAAAGAAGATAAAAATAAAGAAGAAGGAAAAGAGCTTGGGTTGCCTCCCAAGTAGCGCGTGTTTTAAGTCACGAGCCTGACTATTATGCTCTTATTTTTCAATAGGTTCTTCTAAGGAGTAGGTTACTCCCGTAGGCACCATCTCATCAACCAAGTATGGTTTAAGTCGCTGGCCGTTCACCTTGAAAATATCAGAATTTCCTTGTATTTCAACTGCACCATATGGATAAACCTTCACAACAGTAAATGGGCCAGACCATCTAGATCGTAACTTTCCTGGAAACTATTTCAAACGTGAGTTAAAGAGTAAAATTTTCTGTCCCACTTCAAAAGTCTTGTGGTTAATGTGCTTATCGTGCCAAAGTTTTGTTTTCTCTTTATAAGTTTTAGCACTCTCATAAGCATCTAATCTAAACTCTTCTAATTCACTCAATTGTAACAATCTCTTTGCCCCAGCAGTCTTAAGGTTCATATTTAATTCTTTTATAGCCCAGAATGCCTTGTGCTCTATTTCTACTGGAAGATGGCAAGACTTTCCATAAACTAGCCTATAGGGAGACATGCCTAAAGGTGTTTTAAAGGCTGTCCTATAAGCCCATAATGAATCATCAATCTTGTTAGCCCAATCCTTCCTAGAAATATTCACAGTTTTCTCTAGAATTTGCTTTAACTCTCTATTAGCAAGCTCTACTTGACCATTAGTTTGGGGATGATAAGCTAAAGCAACTTTATGTTTTACCCCATACTTTCTTAACAGAGAATCAAGTGGTCTATTNTAGAGAATCGAGTGGTCTATTACAAAAATGAGAACCTCCATCACTTAAGATTGCCCTGGGAACACCAAATCTAGAGAATATATTCTTTTTGAGAAATTTCATAACAACTTTTGAATCATCAGTGTGAGTAGCAATGGCTTCCACCCATTTGGAAACATAGTCAACTGCAACAAGAATATATTTATTATTTTGGGAAGAGGGGAAGGGACCCATAAAATCAATTCCCCAGACATCAAACAGCTCAACTTCAAGCATTATATTCATAGGCATCTCATTTCTTTTGGAAATATTACCTACTCGTTGACATCTATCACATTTGCTAACATAGTCTTTAGCATCTTTATACATTGTGGGCCAATAAAAACCAGATTGCCAGACTTTAGAAATAGTCTTATTAGTACTAAAATGACCACCACACTCTAAAGAATGACAATGAAACAAAATATTATGAAATTCTTCTTCAGGCACACATCTTCTAATTAGACTATCAGCACAAAATTTATAAAGCAAAGGTTCTTCCCAAAAATAATGTTTAGCATCCCATAAAAATTTCTTTCTTTGTTGATAACTTAAGTTAGAGGGAATGATACCACTTACCAAATAGTTTACTAAATCGGCATACCAAGGGAGACTACTAATAGCAAATAATTGTTCATCGGGAAAAGTTTCATCAATAAGAGTTTCAGAATTACTATCAATAACCAACCTAGATAAGTGATCAGCAACTGGATTTTCAATACCTTTTTTATCTTTGATTTCTAGGTTAAAATCTTGTAATATAAGAATCCAACGAATTAACCTAGGCTTAGCATCCTTTTTACTCAACAAGTATTTCAAGGCAGAGTGATCAGTGTAAACAATTACTTTAGACCCTATAAGGTAGGATCGGAATTTATCCATGGCAAATACAACAGCAAGCAATTCCTTTTCAGTAGTTGTGTAATTTAATTGGGCATCATTAAGCATTTTGCTAGCATAATAAATTACATGCAACTTTTTATCTTTTCTTTGTCCTAAAACAGCACCAACAGCATAATTACTTGCATCACACATTAATTCAAAAGGTAAATTCCAATCAGGAGCTATTACAATAGGTGCTGAAGTCAATGCTTGTTTTAATTTTTCAAAGGCATGCAAGCAATCAGAATTAAAATCAAAGGGAACATCTTTATTCAACAAATCACATAAGGGTTTAGAAATCTTAGAAAAATCTTTAATAAAACGCCTATAAAAACCCGCATGACCTAGGAAACTTCTAATTCCCTTGACATTAATGGGAGGTGGGAGTTTTTCAATGACTTCTATTTTTGCTCGATCTACTTCAATGCCATTTAAAGAAATCTTATGCCCAAGCACTATACCGTCTTGCACCATAAAATGACACTTTTCCCAATTTAAAACTAAATTAGTTTCTTCACAACGTTGCAAAACAAGAGAAAGATTAACTAGACAATTATCAAAAGATGACCCAAAAACTGAAAAATCATCCATAAACACTTCCATAATCTTTTCTATATAATCAGAAAAAATAGACATCATACAACGCTGAAAAGTTGCAGGGGCATTGCATAAACCAAAAGGCATTCGACGAAAAGCAAATGTACCATAAGGACAGGTAAATGTAGTTTTCTCCTGATCATCAGGAGCAACAGGAATTTGATTAAAACCAGAATAGCCATCAAGAAAACAATAATAATCATGACCAGCGACTCTCTCTAACATTTGATCTAAGAATGGCAAAGGAAAATGATCTTTACGAGTTGCACTATTAAGTTTCCTATAATCAATACAAACTCTCCAACCAGTCACTGTTCTTGTGGGAATTAATTCATTATTATCATTAGGCACAACAGTCATTCCACCTTTTTTAGGTACCACTTGTACTGGACTAATCCAAGGACTATCAGAAATGGGATAAATTATTCCTGCATCTAACCATTTTAAAACCTCTTTCCTAACTACTTCCTGCATGTTAGGGTTTAGTCTTCTTTGATTTTGTATTACAGGTTTATAATTTTCTTCCATTAGAATCTTATGCATACAAATAGATGGACTTATCCCATTAAGATCAGAAATAGTCCAACCAATTGCTTTCTTTTTTTCCCTTAAGACACGTAAAAGTTTATCTAATTGATTATCAGATAAGGAAGCATTTACAATCACAGGTAAGGTATCATTTTCACCCAGAAAAGCATATTTAAGATGTGATGGCAAAGGCTTTAATTCTAAAGTGGGTGCTTGCACACTAGAAGGAGGAGGAAGAGAGTTACCTTTTTCAAGTTTTTCAAAACCATTACCTCTTTTCTTCCACGATGGACATGCCTCTAAAGCTTTTGCCATTTCTAATACATCAACGTCATTATCTTGGAATTGACCTGCACTTGTTAGACAAACTTCAAGAGTATCTTTAGAGATCAAATCAATATTTTCCCTATCTAATTCATCAAGCACATCAACTCTAAAAACATGATCAGTAAAAGAAGGGTATTTGGCAGATTGAAACAAATTAAATTGTACCTCTTCTTCACCAATTTTAAAAGTTAACTTACCATTTTTAACATCAATTACAGTACCAGCAGTAGCTAAAAATGGTCTCCCAAGTATTATGGGAACATCGACATCTTCATCCATATCAAGAATAATGAAATCAACAGGTATAATAAATTTATCAACTTTCATCAAAACATTTTCCACTACTCCTAAAGGATATTTAACAGATCTATCAGCAAGTTGTAAAGAAACAGTAGTGTGTTTTAAATCATTTAAGCCTAGCTTCTTGTAGATAGACAATGGCATCAGTGAGACACTTGCACCTAAATCACATAAAGCTTTAGAGAAATTAATATCACCAATAGTACAAGGTATAGAAAAACTGCCAGGATCTTTCAATTTAGGTGGAAGCTTTTTTTGAATCACTGCACTACATTCTTCACTTAAAGCAATAGTTTCATATTCTTCCAATTTCCTCTTTTTAGACATGATCTCCTTAAGGAATTTAGAATAAGAAGGAATTTGCATTAAGGCATCAGCAAAAGGAATATTAACTTGCAATTGCTTAAACATTTTCAGAAACTTTTCAAATTGATGGTCCACTTTATCTTGTTTAAGCCTTTGAGGAAAAGGAATTGGAGGTACATAAGGTTTAACAGGAATAGGAGTAGGATTAGAAACAACAGTCTCTTCTTCTACTTGCTTTTCAGGTTCAATTACATCATTATCAATTATTACCTGTTTAGCCTTAGTCTCAGTAGTTAAGTCATCAAGGTTTTTACCACTTCTTAAGGTTACAGCTTTGCATTGCTCTTTAGGGTTAACCTCGGTGTTACTAGGTAGACTTCCTTGATTTCTAGAATTAATAGCATTAGCTAATTGGCCTAACTGAACTTCCACATTTTTATTTGAATTAGCTAATTGATCAACTTTATTTTCCAATTTTACAATTCTTTCAGAAGTAGCATTAGCAAGTTTTTCAATAGCTAATTCCCATGATGGTTTGCTCTCTTGTTGTGGTTGTTGTTGTCTTGGGGGAAAACCAGGTGGATTTGATGGTCTCAAGTTATTAGCTTGGTTTCCTTGATCTCTATATGAGAAATTAGGATGGTTTCTCCAGCCAGGATTATAAGTATTAGAGTAGGGGTCATTTTGTGATCGGTTATAATTAGAGACAAATTGAGCTTGGTCAACATTAAAACAATCATTATTTGCATGCGCACCCCCACAATAATCACAAGAAATAACAGGACTAGAAACATGATTGACATGACTGACATTACTCATTTTATTGAAAATCTTAGTTAAATTATCAACTTTAGCATTTAACATGTCAATACCATCCACATTATACATTCCCGTATTCTTTTTAGCAATGGATCTCTCACTAGAATAACCATAATTATTAAAAGCAAGTTCTTCTAATAACTTATTGGCCTCCTCAGTCGTTTTACCCATTAAAGCACCACCTGCTGCAGCATCTATAGTACTTCTAATAGAATGATTTAAGCCATTATAAAAAGTTTGCACAAGTAACCAATTAGGTATTCCATGGTGAGGACATTGATGTTGCAAATCTTTAAACCTTTCCCATGTTTCATATAATGATTCTAGATCATTTTGAGTGAAATTAGTGATATCATTACGCAATTTAGCAGTTTTAGAATGCGGGTAAAATCTATTAGAAAAAGCTTGTGATAAAGAAGTCCAAGTAGTAAAAGGATTAGCAGATTTAGAAGTTAACCATTTCTTTGCTTTATCCTTTAGTGAAAATGGAAACAATCTAAGTCTAATAGCATCTTCACTTACCCCATTTATTTTAATGGTATCACATTTTTCAAGAAAATTAGTTAAATGTTCTAAAGGACATTCATCAAATGATCCACCAAATTGATCTTGTTGAACAATATGAATTAATGCAGGCTTAAGTTCAAAATTATTAGCTTGGACAGTAGGTCTTACTATACTTGTAGAGGTGGAACTAGCATCGGGCATTCCATACTCACGCAACGTCTTTGCTGTTGGTTCCATACTCAAAATGATTCTAGATCATTTTGAGTGAAATTAGTGATATCATTACGCAATTTAGCAGTTTTAGAATGCGGGTAAAATCTATTAGAAAAAGCTTGTGATAAAGAAGTCCAAGTAGTAAAAGGATTAGCAGATTTAGAAGTTAACCATTTCTTTGCTTTATCCTTTAGTGAAAATGGAAATAATCTAAGTCTAATAGCATCTTCACTTACCCCATTTATTTTAATGGTATCATATTTTTCAAGAAAATTAGTTAAATGTTCTAAAGGACATTCATCAAATGATCCACCAAATTGATCTTGTTGAACAATATGAATTAATGCAGGCTTAAGTTCAAAATTATTAGCTTGGACAGTAGGTCTTACTATACTTGTAGAGGTGGAACTAGCATCGGGCATTCCATACTCACGCAACGTCTTTGCTGTTGGTTCTACCATATTTTCAGATTCTGAGAAAAGTAACTCCAAGTTAGGAACAAACAATTCTTCCTCCAACCTTTGTTGTCTCCTTAATGCACGACACGTTCTTTCTATTTCTGGATCAAAAGGAATTAAAGAACGATTAGTACGTGGCATAAACCAATAAGAATAACAAAAAAAAAAGAACTAAACAGATGGTACTAAAAAAAATTGCAGAAATAAAGATAATGCCTAAATTAATACAACAATTTCTATGGTATGATATTGATTATTGCCTCCCCGGCAACGGCGCCAAAAACTTGGTCGGGCCTAAATCTACAGCAAGTGTACAGGTCAGGTACTGTAAATATAGGGTGAGCAAGGTATCGTATCCACAAGGAGGTCTATTCAAGTACCAAATTAAGAAACTAAAATATTATTTAGACGACGAAAATCAATAGAAGAGTAATACTAAAAATATAAATAATAAAAATCGCAAACTAGTAAAATCGATAAACAAGTAAGAGAAATAGTTCTAGGTTTCGGGTTTCACCAATTACTCTCTATAATGATATTAAATTAATCGTCGGGTTGAATAAATATGACATAACAATGATCGAATTACCAATAGTATGTTATCTCCTTTCCCAAGGTAGAAAACGTATATTTAAATCAATATTATGTCTACTCTCGTGATCACAATGAATTGAAATAAACTCATTAAGAATAGGAATTCAATAAGACCACCCCAAGTGTATAACTATTCCTAAAATTATACTACTTGACGTTTAATAATCCCACGAACTAGTATTGAACGTTCACTCCCGCTAATAATACAATACCTTAAACATACAATTAATTTGCCAGATTAAGAGTACGAATTAAAACAAGATTATTAAATTGCAATCATATAAATTAAACCCAAACAATATAGTTTAAATCATGTATAGAAAATAAGAGACTACATCCCTAACCTAGAACAAAGGAAATTAGCCAGACATGGAGATTAAGAAAACACCCAAATCGTTTGAGAATGAAAAATTAATACTTGACATAGTAATTAATCAAAATCAAGCAATAGGACAGAATTAAACAAGTTGAGAGAAGAAAACTCAGTCGACTCCCGCTCAATTGCTAGCTAAATGCTTCGTTGCTTCTCCTCCGTCAATGTGCTGCTGTTGCTGCTCGAATTCCCCTGTTTCGTTATGTACTGCTTAAATCGTCCTCTCTGCTGCCTTCCTCCGTTCTCCGTAGTCTCGTGTCTCCTTTTTCCCGTCGTTCTTCTGTGTGGGTTCTCCTTTTTTTTTCCTTTTCTCTTAGGGTTTTTCCTCCCCCCTTCTTGTGTGCCGCTGCTGTTGCTTTTGGAAAGGTGTTCGGGCTTTTTGAATTGCAGCCCGTAAGTCTTTTCTTGAAGTTTCATGGGTTTTTAGGGATCTATACCCATTATCTTTATTATTATACTTCATCTTGTATTATGGGCCATAGTTGTATTTTATTTCCTTGCACTAGCAACAATAACCTGTAAATAGAATAAAGATAGACATTTTAATTTTCTTTTCCAAATATTCCATAACACAAGCATATTAGGGTACTATTAATTAATATTGATCCATTAAGCTTAAATAGAAAAACTCATAATAAGACATTAAAATCTATATAAACATATAATTTATACTCCAAAGTAGTATTAAAATGATATAATAAAGTTCATAAAATATGAACTTATCAATACAAAAGAGCAACCTTGGAATTTTTAAGCTCCTTGAAAGTCCATATTTTCCCTAACCCGACTAGTGGTGAAATATCTATCACTATTCGATTGTTCAATAATGATCATAGTTGGACTTTGGTTGATCTTGATGTGCACTTGGTTTACCAGCCGGTGGTCCGCGGGTGACACCACAAAATCGGAGTGCCACGGAACTTTGGAGCACAATTGGTGGCGAATACAATTATGACTCAAAGGGAAGCTCAATTATCTCTATTCGTCACCCTGCTTTGCGCTACATTGTTAAGTCATTTCCGAATATCTTCTTTGGTCACCAATAGGGGTCTCATGTCCGTAAGGATTAATTATTCCTGCTCCACCACATGATTCGAGCTAAACCTATTAATGTAGGTACCTTTTTTATTTCAACAATTGCTACATGTGTCCAACAAAACCAAGGATGGAGGAAAGATAGTTCAAGGTGGATTTACCACTCGCATTGCTACTCATTTGGGTTATACTAATGAAATCAAGAGGGATGGTTTTGTTGATGGGATCGACGCTGTAGAGGTCCCTCATAATTGGTCTAAAAATAAAGATGGCACAACCCTATGGTGTACCAAAGATGGTGAGGACGAATTGCCTAACCCTGAGAAGATGACTTTGAAAAATGAGGCTAATTGGCGTTTTAACGGCATCACATTGGTCAAGAGAAATCTCATACTTTCTGAGTCTCCTATTCCTGCTCCTCCTCCTGAAGTTGTTCATTCCTCTCCTCAGTCAACCGAAACAAATTTAGCCCATCTACAAGCTTCGATCAATAGAATTTAAGCCGAGCAAAAGGAGATTAAGGAACACTTGGCATCTATCTCAGCTACTACTTTCTTAGTTTAGTTTTAGACAGAATCCTATGTGCTTGGCTAGCCACTCGTCCTGGCTTGAGTTGTATTAAGAAGTTGAATATCTATGTACCCCATGTGTTAATTTTTGAAAACTTTACGACTCTTGATTGCGGATGAATTTACATGTGTGATTTGCTGGCCATGACTTGATCTTTGATTGCTTGAATTCCTTGTAACCTTGCATGGGTCTTAGACTTGAACTATGTTAACGGGAGGATTTGAGCCGCATATTGCAATATTTTCTTCCTTGGGTGCTTAGTTCCCAGTGCAATTTTGATCTTGGATGGGTTTGACATTGGATTCTAGTAGCTTTAGTTGTGGTTTTGTGCATGTTGTGAATGATGAAAGGCCTTCATTTCGTTTAGAAGCCTCCAAAGTTTCATATTTTAGTCAATTCCATACATATTTTTCCCTGGATCCCATGTTTGAGCTTTTACCCTTCATTTATAATTTTCGCCACATTGCAGCCCCATTAGCCGTGCTTCATTGTTTGTTATTATTCCCAAGTTTGGTTCGGGGGGAGCTTTGGAATGATTGTGATGTTGTTGATATACTTTTGATAGTTGTTTGGAGGATTGTTGGTAAAATTGTTGGAATTGCTTTAGCGAGGTTTTTATGATTACAGGTTTCACATTTAAGGCTCTGTATACCATTGTCTAGGTTGTTGCAAGTTAAATGAAAGTTTATATTCTATTTATGTCCTAGTCATGTATGTGTGATAATTCTATTTACTGTTTATTGTATTTACACAAGGACAAATCATTAAGAGTCGTGAACCTAGAATTTTATTAAGTATGAAAAACAAAGTGAAAAAAAAATTTACAAAAGCATGATAAGTTCAAAAGTTGAGAAAAGGAATGAAGAACAAAGTGAATGAAATCTCATAATTCAAATAAAAAAAAAGAAAAAAAAAGAAGATTGAATTCAAAAACAAAAAAAAAAAAAAGAAAGGAATTTAAAGCTTGTGAATTTAGTTGGTTGTTTTGTGAGAATTATGGAGTTGATGTGAATTGAAAAGAAAAGTTTGGTTTAATTTGATGGAATTGGATGTTGGTGGATGCTGATGATTATGTTGGAGTTGTTGACGGTTTTCCTTGATTTTATATGCGTATAACCCACATCCCACCACATTATCCTCAATTTATCCTACCCTTCATGCTAGCCACATTACAAGCTTACAAAGTCCTTTTATATCTTCGTGGACATGCTATGGTTTTTGTGAATTGAATCCTTTGTCAAGGTCGTAGAATATTAATTGCATTTCGAGTTGACATTAAGTTGAATGAATACCCTTAAACACTTGCATGAGTATGTGAGATGTGGGATTAGAGCTCTCAAACCTGCATATAAACACTTTGCATTTGCATTTCATCTTTGGTTGGGAGGTGAGAGTCGAAGTATCATTGTTTTAAAGCTCAACAAAATGTGTGGAGTGACAACCTTTGAGCTATTCTAGTCATCGACTCATTAAACTTGCTTAATTGGTTTTGCTTGAACTATATTTAGGAAGGATGGTAATTGGGGTGTTTCAATTGGTTGGCCTTGATCCTTGTGATTTCAGATGTCTTCTTGAGTTATGATGCTATATTTGTTTTGATGGGGTATGCATGGTCGGTTTACTGTGTTTGCTCAAGACGAGCAAAGGTTAAGTGTGTTGAATGATTTAGAGTATATGTATGATAAATCCAAGTTTAATCTTTGATTATTTACATGGAAAAGGTGAGTTAAATAATCAAAGAAAAGTATAGCATGCAAGAGTTGTATTTCACAAAAGAAGAGCAAAGTCCCCGCTGATGCGGGCGCATAAGACTTTTGTGCGCCCGCATCAGACCTCCAGAAGCCCTCAAAAGACAGAATTTTAATAAAATGCGGGCGCATAGAATATTTATGCGGGCGCATAGAGGCTTCAGAAATGGTTTTTTGGCTTTATCCGTTGCTTGAACGGTGGTTATATTGCTTGTATCTCTTCATGCTTATAACATATATGTTATATATGTGTTGGATGGTGAAAAGGAAGTTAAGAACTTCAGAATTTTCTCATAATCAAAGATTGAAGAGTTAGTTTCTTAAAAAGTTCATCATCATTTTCACATTATAAAACAAACTAGTTACATACTTGTTATTCATTATTCTTTGTTGATTAGAGCATCACCAAAGAAGATTTTCTTCGTTGTATCTCAAAAACTTATTTCAAGAAACCCATGCTCTTGTAATAGGGGTGAAATATAGTTTTTAGGAAAGTGAGTACACGCCTCGAAGGTTCTCAATTTATTGCCATTTTGTGTTTTTAAGAGCAATTTCCTTAACAAAGTGTGGGGGAATTTGATAACACGATCTTATACTAGATTTATGTGTTATATTTGATCATATTTTATTGTGTTTTCTCCATACTTTTAACCTATTTGAGCTTATATTCTTTATTTTTTGATGTTACTCTTCTTGGATATGTTTGTGTGTGTTTTGTAGGATTTTGTTGGACATTAAGCTCTAATAAGGAATTAATGATGATCACCTGATTCGTGTGAAGAGCAAATAATGTACATTCGAAGGTTTAACATGGTGATATTGAGCAAAATATTTAAGGAAAAAGTGTAACTGCATCCCTATTGCGTTCCTATCACTAATATCGCACCCATGTTGCGGCCAAGCTCTCCAATGACTAATTTTCAGGAACACAACTGTATTGTTGTCTATTCAAGCCAACTGCAACCTCATTACGGCATCTTTGTACTAGTTGTGAAATATCACAATTATTTGTGATTTTATGGGCCTAATCCTACTATAAACCCATGTAATATTCCTAGTATAAATAGCTTTTAATTATTTTAGCCTGGGGAGATAATTTACGCAATATTGGACTTAGGTTTGTACGTGAATCAGGGGACATAGTTTGGAGGAAGTTTTTGCCGCAAGTTTAAATCTTCATCCATCCACCACTTTGTTTCAACAGTAAGAGTTTCAATAAAGTAATCATCCATCTAATCTTTGTGTTCCTTTTTTGGCTTATATTAATTATCATATTCTCTTTTATTTATTATTTTTGCTATTAAATTATCATGAGTAAGTAGTTATTTAATCTAGGGTTAAGTTAAGTCCTAGTCATGATTAATATATGATTTTTTTTCCTTGAATCCCTAATTTAATTATTAATTGTTCTTGCTTAATTGATTGAGTTGCCAATACTAGATTAGGGATAATTACTATTCTTAGGATTCCATTTTCTCTATCACAACGGGAGTTGGGTATTGATAGATTCGATTATTTCAATTAAGGGCATGAAATTCTCTATGGGAATAGGTAGAATAGATTGTTTGGAAATTAGGGTGTCGTGTTTAATGTCTCTAAATTGTATGATTCCAGGGGAGTAGGTATGATTGCAAATTACAGAAGCCATAAATATTTGGGAGAGGTTTATGGTATTTTTAAGGCATAAGTATCTTCTTGAATAATTGGTCTATTAATTTGGGGTAGGAATTCATTTTTGCATTAATCACTTAGTCTCTTGGGATCTGACCCTACTTGTCCGACTACATTAGTTAGGAGGTTTTGTTAGATTTTTATTTTTGATAGGTTTGTGACGACCTCGTCAATAATCTTAAGCAAAAGCTTTAATCAACACATAGTCTTACCTTTACCATAACCATGTACTTGTAACATAGACTCAACAATCATTATAACTATTTTAAAATATTTATTTGTCGATTTCGCATCGGACGGGTTTGCTTCTCAACATTCTCCCTTTTGGGCACTAGTTTTAGAGCAACTCCAAGAAGGTATTACCTATGTCACATAAAGTGATAGAATTTCAATGCATTTAAAAATAATAAATTAAAGAGTACAACGTCTTGTACCCCGATCAAAAGTCATAGATTACTATTCCTGTAACTCCCCCATTGTTTATACTCAATGTATATACGTTTCAAGATTTTTAGTGCGCATCCTCTTTCACTTTATGTGATTATCAATTTCAACACTTGTTATGACTCACATAAAACATTACATGAAACATTCATAACAAACATAACATCATGAACACCATATTAATTATTTTGATTATCATGTGATCATATTATTTAATTCTTAATTCTTCATTAATTAATCCTTCCTTTGTCCACACATAAACTGTGAGTGTCGTACTATTTGCTCATTAACTTTGCTATTATACATGTGAATAAACATTCACTACTACCTTTCTTCTTGCTCAAGTCATTAATCAACTTAACTTACTCTTCTTTATTAATTGATTACTAATCACCTTCTTTCAAATCATCCAATATTCCAACATTATTGATGTAATAACAATGATATACAACGGAATGTAAAACATGGTAGTCAATACATACTTTTCATGTAATCATGCCATCATAACTTGTCATTCAAGTTAACACAAGTCAACAAGAGTCTATAGCTTTCAAATATCACAAGTTCTAGCATGAAACTTAAGAACTACTCTAGCATGATTTCTTAGTACATGAATGCCTTTAGTAGTTACTTACCTTGTGTTATAGCGATGACCTGTCACTACTATTAGAAATAACTTAGCTCGAAGCTTCCTACAAAGGAAAATCGAGAACTAAAAACCTCATTGACTAAACATTACAACAACTCTATACTAACTTTTAGTAACTAAAAATCAACCAAAACCTTTCCTATATCAAATCTATTTTATCTCATACTTAATTCATAATTTTTCTTTTCAAAAACACTTGATTTTTGATAATTTCCAAAAATGATAGCTTTAAAAACCACTTAAAATTCTTTCAAACCTTCTAAAAAACTCGTTTTAGAGATGGATAATTAGAGAAAGATACAATCCGTCTCTAAAAGTAAAGACGGAAATGTCAAAATCGGTGTCTAAAAAAATTTAGAAAATACAACAACTAAAAAACAATTGATAAAATACATAAACAAATTAAAAATACATATTCAACCACTAATATAATGGATAAACAAATTCAGCAATGAATAGTACATTCAATCAGTTAGCATACCAGTTTCTCGTGCAAAAGTCAGCAACACGACCAAGCTCACAAAAATGACGACTACCAAATTCATCCCTACAGAAATTCGTTTATAGGGAGTAGGGACAAGTAACCTATATGTCATAATCGATACATCATTAGTTTCTTCATTATATATGTAGCCTTAACCCTTGCGTTAATCCTCATTATTAGGAATCAAGGGTCGTAAAGTAAGCAAAATACAAGGACTAGTCCCCGCTATCGGTAGCTAGACAACCACCAAAGCATTGCCTCAACTGATCAAAGAGGACATGAAATTTGAAATGAATGAGGAGCTGGATAGAAAGTTTAGAAAAGAAGAGTAGTTTGTTTATTTGAAAGAATTATTGTCCCGTAGATGTTAGGGCTTGTTTTCTTCATCTTAATTTTCGTTCAGTTCAGTCCCAATTACTTTACTTCAATTCTATAATACTATGTATTCTTATGTATTTTATCAATTAAATTAATATCTATAAAGTACATTTTTAGTATTAATTATGTAATTATTAAAGCTTTTATTAATTATTTAATTAAAAGGATTTAATTAATTAAAGGGTTAGATTATTTATTTTAAGGATTATTATTCTTATAAAGCATTTTATAGCGTCTTGATATTTTTCAAAGAGTTTAATTTTAAAGTTTCTAAATCGGGTGGATGAAAGTTTCCTTGTTTTAAAATAAGGGCAGAAAAGTAATTTAGAAGTTTCACAAAATTTGATTTTTGGCCTATAAATACCCCTTTAAGTCATGAAAATCAAATTTTTAATGTCGTAAGTATTTCTTGAGTTTCAAGTAAAGAGAGAGAAAGAGAGGAAAAAAATCGTTAACCCTAAAACCCTCACCCGGTCACCCTCTTCCGTCGGGGCCCTCACTTGCCATCATCCCCGTGCCCGCCGGCGACCAACCAGCTAATGAGGCTGCCAGCTGGCCACCGTCGCCCTTTCCCTACTCTTCTCTCGGTTTTGGGTAAAAAAAAAATCTTCTATTCTGATGCGGATTTTAATGGGTCTATCTCCAATAAAAATCCAGTCACTAATGATTTGTAGTTTAGGTTTTCCTAATTTTGATCAAATTTGAGTGGAACTTTATGAGTGAAAATTAAATTAAAAGGATATGAAACAATTTAATATAACCAAGATCAAATTGTAACTAGGATTTGTAGCCTTCTCAGCAAAGTAACATATGCAATTCTCTTGCTCACACAACTCTTACGAATTGATCAAATATAACAAAACTCAACTCTAATTTTATTCATGAAATTCAAACTATATATAGGCATACATCCCGTGCCACTAAGAATAAAAGATAAAATAACCTTTATAATTACCCTAAATATATCTCAATATTAGATAATAATTAGAATATTTATCAAAATAATTTTACCTACCTAACTAACCTAATACGTAACTCTATGCAACATAATGAACAAAGAATAATTCCTAATTAATCTTAAGCACACCTATTTTGGAACAAACATGCATAATATTATTTAGGAAATAAATACCTACTTTTATTAATCCACGCGGGTCTTTCGGATTGACAAAACTCAATCTCATGGATAATAGATGACTCAACATAAATTAAATAAAACAATAAAACTTTGTATTTGGCTCGACCTTAATTCGCATCATACTCCCCCTCTTGAAAAAAAAAAAACTTGCCCTCAACTTCCATCCTCGAAGCAAGGAACCAAATCAGCCGATGTCAAAGTAGCACATACATCATTGCTTAGTAAGACTTTGAACGTTTCATAACCCAACTTTTTCTCGATCTTAAATTGACCCTCATCCATAGGCTCGCCATGCTTATGATCAATATGGACCTTTTGAGTACTCAAGCTTAACCAAACATAATCACCTTCTTCCAAATCCCTCGGCGCATATGTAGTATTGGTTCTCGCTTAGATGCTGTAGTGTCTAGTAGTTCATTATGGCACGAAGTTACACAAGCATGTTTTGAACTCTCACTTGTCACCTTGGGTGAATGGATTCTTGGTGGTAATGGTTCCAATATCACACGTGTATCACCAACCTAAACAGAATATTCATTCGTTCGACTATTGTGAATGACATGACGATCAATTTGCCATGGACGACCTAGAAGTAAAGCACAAGTTGTCATAGGAAACGCATCGCACCATAATTCTTCCACATAACTCCCCACCTTAAAATTAACCAAAGCTTTTTTGCGTACCCAAACTCCTCCATCATCATTCAACCAATTAAATTTATAAGTATGAGGGTGTTTACGCATAAGCAATTGGAATGAGTTGGCCACTGTCAAAGCACACACATTGGTGCAACTTCCACTATCGATAATAAAAGAAAAAACCTTATTAGTAATGAGACATTTGGAGTGGAAAAGATTACACCTTTGAGGGTCAAAATCATCCTATGAAGTGGAAAGCAAAGAGCGTTGCAAAACCAATACTTGTCCCTCGGATTCCAGAGTGCCTCGTGGTTGAGTATCCCAAAAATTTGAAGTCGTAATATCGTCTGAATGTAGTTGTAGTTTCTGCTGTTTGTCAGTAATGATATCATCCATATTATGTCGCAAAAAAGTGTAATATTCCTCTCTAGTAACCATGGATCGATTGGGGCATTGTTTCGCAACATGACCCAAACCTTGGCATCAATAACACACCATCTTCCTTGTTGGTTGCTGCGAGAGTTAGACCTTTTCGAGCTTACCTTTTAAGGCAGCCATAGAGTCCACTTTGAATGCTAGCTGTGGGTCAGATTCGTGGGCAGCAGTGGCAGGAGTTTGCTCAGCTTTCGGTGTTGAAAAGTGCCCATAAACAAACCCTTTTCCCTTTCTCTGTTTTTCCAGCTTCGTCGCCAAAGAGCAAACGTTGTCAAAGGTTGTTAGAGGCTGCAATTCAACCTTAAAAAAAGGTTAGTATTAAGGCGAAGAACAAATTAAGCATTTTTTTGCTCTTCCTCATCCTTACAATCACATGCTATGTATAATCTCTCGAACTCCTTGATGTAATTATCAATGGTCATGTACCCTTTTTGCAATGAGTTGAGCTTTAAAAACAAGTCTTGCTTATGGGATCATGGCACAAAATTCTTCCGCATCTTTTGTTTCAATTCTGTCTAGGTAGCAAGTGGCAATTTTCCATCTCGTTCACATTGGTTTTGGAACAATTCGAACCAAAGTGATGCATACTTCGTTAGTTATAGGATGCTGTATTGAAACCTCTTAGTGTCATCTAGATGCTTGTGCCTAAAGAGACGATCTAACCTTCGTTCCCAATCAAGATAAGTCTCCGGATCACCATCACCATCAATTCAAAGGTGGATAAATCAGCAAGCTTTAGTTCATCATCCTTATATTGATGAGTACGTGGAGGTGAGTCACCCTTGGTATGATCCTTTAAGTCTTGCTGCAACTTCGTAATGGTCTCATCCCTTTGTGCAAGGCGTTCTTCTGTCTTCTCCATATGTGCATTGAGGTTCTTGAATTCATCTAATAATGCAGCAAATTCGATCTCCTTGATTCACCATGTTGAAGTGGATTAATACACACATAGAAGCAGTCCAGAAACTAATTAATAGTGCAAGGACCCAAAACCAAAGCAAAACACTTCGAAAACGTCTGAAATTTTGTGTGATGCTAGCCCTATATGTCTACAAGACTCGACCAAAAAATCAGCCAAAGTTTCCTAGACAATTGGTTGCAGTTTGTAATTTCATCAGAACAGGTAGATTAGTTCGATTTTCTGGCCAGTTGCAAAAACCGAACCAAGTTTAATAGCTGCAGTGCTTAATAAATTCTCAGATTTTGCAGGTGAAAAGTAGACATAAAATTAACCAATTTGAATAATGAATCACCGTAAAAGCCTGAGTAAAAAAATAGCTTATTAGTATCGATTTTTTCGCCTATTTGTATCATTTTAGACACGATACAATTGGAGGTGTAACAAATAGCCAATTCTATTTGTATCGTTTGTTTGAAACGATGGTAATACCACCTATTTGCATCGTTTTTTTTTAGTAAAAACGATACAAATAGACCACCTATTTGTATCGTTTTTTTACAGAAACGATACAAATAGGTACCCTATTTGTATCCTTTTTTTAATAAAATGATGCAAATAGACACTTTTTTAGTATCATTTTTGTAACAAACGATACTAATAGTGTTTTTTTAAAAAAAAAAAATTGAAATGGTAATTTGGGCTCTATATTCACAATAAATAATATATATATATATGCTTCCTCCCGCCATTGCCCTATTCGATTCTATATAGTTTACAATATTAATATAAATATTTCATTAACTAATTAAAAATTGTAAACGATTCATATATATAGAATACACTTTGTATTCTTATATAAATATATTTTACAATGACAGGTTGGATAGATGTTTACGAAATAACTAAATTAAAAGTATGAACAATAATGTAATCAAATACATTTTTTATTTAATTAGGATCGGACAGTAAGAAATTTAGTCTGAAGAACCTCACCAATTGCTCGCGAACCTCATCTAACTTTCTTTTGGTATACGGTGCAGATCTTCCAATATAGTCCTTCAAAAGATTATATTGAAAATAAAACGATGTAACTAAGGTATGTAAGATATTAGATGTTACGAGAATCGGCTACAGAAGTTCACTAACAACAAAGTAATGATATCAGAGAACATAAAAACGCATGTTATCCTTCAAATGCATTATAAATAAGCCTTCAACATCACAATAACGATGATTGTAATTGAAGAACGTAACAAAAAGAAGAACCTTTACTCCTTAAACAATTGATGTCGTTCAGATTAGCATTCACAATTTAGAGCATTGGATTTGAAGATGATAGTGTGGTTTAGGATCACAAGCTACTGATCAGCATTGGATTCTTACTTTGTATCATAGATGCAAGGTCTCTTATGTATAGTGGTGTATAGCTTTTTTGTGATATATCTATTGTGATACTATACCGGGTGGAAGGGGGGCTTAGGGATTTCTACCGGTAGGAGGGAAGCTTAGGGACTGTGACAACGGGTGGGATGGAAGCTTGGGGACTGCAGCGGGTGGGACTGTAATAGGTGGGACGGGCAGCTTAGGTGGGACTGGAAGCTTAGGGACTGTAACGGGTGGTACAGTTACAGGGGGGACATCAGCACCAGGACTAGGCTCTTTGGGCTTGGGAGCGGGCTCGCCGCAATAACCACATCCCAAACTGGGAGTGATTGAGGATACAAAAAACATGCATATGAAGAGAATTGCAGAGGACTTTAAGGAGTCCATATTTTGACTAAGGAGTAAGGAGAAATGAGTGAAGTGTTTAAGTGTAATGATAGAGTGAAGAAAAAGGGTGGATTATATAGGAAAAATAAGAAAATTTTAATGCAAGAGAACAAAAATATAATTAAGAAGAACAAAGAAGCAGCAAATCACGTGAACAAACATGTATTGGGACTATAAGGGAGAAGGCCCCTACAATAGGCTGCCAAAATACCTCCCCGTTGCTAGTTGGCAAAACAAAACAACAACCTTGCATAATACAAATGCATTAACCCGATGTTGCTTTCACTCTAAAATTTTGTATGTCGTCTTTACTACTCCCTCCGTTCCCTATGACTTAATTTGTTACGCTAAGTATCTACTGTAGACGTTGATGACTAATAAGTCACCATAGTGAAGCAAAGACAAGGTAAGGTGATTGCTATAGTCTATAGACCAGAGACATAGAATGAGGTAGCTCAATGCCTCAATTGGAGCAACCTAAGCTAATCCATAGGTTGAGGCCGGTCACCTCCAAGCTAGCCTATATGTCCTTGTTTTCGAGGGAAAAATAAGCGAGCCAAGGAAAAATTATAAGTATATCTAAAACTGTCGAAGAACAACATCATTTTTAGTGCATTGACATAGTATAAACATTATAGTTTCACCCCCAAATACATGTAGCTAGAATGAGGGGCCAGCCTGCATGCTTAACTTTAGCATGATGAGCCATATATTGTTACAAACTTACAATAGCTTCACTTACTTCAATCAGTCAGATTTCAAAAGGTTAAGATTGAAATGATATGGTACATATATATCCTTGCATTCTAGTGATTCTTCTAGTGCTAAAATGAGTACCCATAGTTTCAAGATTTATGCAATTTTTGTAGGTTAAATGTCATATTATGGTTGTATAAACTGAAGAGACAACCAACATTACATTTTCCATAGAAATACCAAATCAAAGTCAAAGCACAACCTCCAAATACAATGAACAACACAAGAATAAAAGGAAGTGGTGTTCATAACCACTTCCTCTCCGAAACTTCACCAAATTCCCACAAAACCTCCATCTATGATTACTTGAATCCCAAAGACTAAAATAATTAATAAACAACAAATTAAATCAACACTTGCCTCCAAAAAAAGTTCTATAGTATTCACATAAGAGCAAAATACAAGAGTCACACGTATACCTCGACTCGTGTGACCTCCAAAACCATTTTAGAATTTTCTTTGATCCTTGCTCTATACGACTTGTAAGCATTGAAACAAAATTGAAGATGCAAAAGTTATACCAAAATAAATCAACACTTGCCTCGCTGTTGCAGAAGAAAGTGACATCAGCAGACAGATTACCACGATACTAACAATGTTACTAAAAAATTTGAAACATTGAGGGTTCATAATTACTTACAGATCAAACACGTTTTCGCAGCTCAGTTGACGAGGTGGTTGTTGTGACAATGGGTCGAGTATATAAATTATGCCATCACATAAATCAATGGCCATGAGAATCCATTGGTTGCTACCAAAATCAAAATACATGATCTTATATCCAAATATAACAAGACATTGCATGCAAATACAAAAGTAAGAAAAAACCCATTCATACTTTTCATTGTATGGGGCTAAAATTAGATTGGACTTTGAGTTTTTCCTTTTTAGTTTGTTGTTGAAAGCGTGCTTCACATACTTTACTACATCGAAGAAACTTCTCTTGCATTCTGCGCCAGATAATCTATGGGGACACAAGAAGGTTATGTGTCTTCCTTCAAACATACATATAAATTCTTCAAGGAGGTAGCTATAATTCAAAACACCAAAAAATCATAAATCATAATATATTTACGTAAGCACAACATAAACACAACAAAACAAAGTTGGTTAGAACTTTAAAAGGCTTAACAAATGTACACATGGATCACCGACACATTTATACACACTCCTCTAACAAGTTCATCAACTTCGGTAGATGTGACATAAATATGTTGGTCTTCTTGGAGATACAACGCCGGTGCCTTGAACAACACACATACACTTTCATGATTATCCTCAGCCATCAACATGCGCAACAAGTCACATTCCGGAAGATCAGGAACTTCACCCATTGAGAAGATGGAATGTCAAAGGGATGTGACTCCTGTGTTTTGAGAGGGTCATAACTACCTAGCTACACCTTCTTTACTTTGCGATGTTGTCTTCACAACATCCTACGTAGTTTAGAATCAAGCTATACTTGGTTAGTTCTCACCACATGGAATAACAACCATCAATAGAAATACTACACAAAGTTATACAAGCATAAACTAACGCTAAGGATTTGCATACTAACCGCATCCTCAAATATCACCATAGATTTAGGCCACATCACAAAGTAATCCTTAGCTTTACCAAGCATAGTTTCACCATTAGGCGATGGAACAGACAACTCCACTAATTTGTACTCCTCATATGGATGGTCGATGCTGACCTTATAGTGATCGGACAACATCGATGATGTATGAATCAAAGACTTTTCACTAGTGTACCAAGTTCCATCAGCAACAACCACTAAGTTACCATCGTCATCACTCATAGCTAGACGACATTTTTGGGGGCCCGTCTACAATAGAAAATTATAGAATTTATCACTTTAATTGATCATACTATAACGTAGAAGAATTTGTTATATCGATTTCCCCCAGCTAATGGCTGGAGACTATTGGCATGTTTGGTAGATGATAATAAATTGTGGTGATTATTTTGATTTTATATCTATCTTTATGGGGAAATAATTTGTGGTATAGTTACCTACCATGTGAGGTTGGTTGGTTGTGCTTGCCTTTCTTATTAAAAGTCAAACGATATAAAAATAATTTACTAAAAGCCAAACGATATTAAAATGCTTTTTAAGAGAGAACAAAACACGTTAAAAAATGCCTCTAATGGAGGCTTCCAATTCAATGCAAGAGGTGGTTTCAAGCTCACTTCCTTATGTCCCGCTAAGTTCATTGCGGATAACGAGGCTATAGCTTCAATCTTCATTTCCAATCGAGCTATAGTTGCTTTTAGTGCATCCAATCCCTTATCCCTACCTTTCCTTGGTTGCTTCCCAAATGCCTTTCGAAGACCAACTCCAACACCAGATCGGCCAATCCCTTTGACATATCCATTGTATAGTCCCTTATCCCAAGAGCCTTACATTGAGCATCGTTATCGACCTCTGAAGCAGAAGCAACTCCACTCTCTTTCTCTTTTGACTCCTTCTCCAAGTGTTCCATCTATAAGAATAAATAAACATTGTGAGAAGTAAATACCACAAGTACTATGGCTTATTGAAATTCACTTCAAAAATAATTTCATGAAAATATTTCAAGTGTTTATAAATAGTAAGAAAATTTACAACTTTGTTCACTACCCTAACCGTGTCTGTAATACCCTACATTTTCAAGTATTTTAAGAAAGTATTTTTGTATTTAATTCGTATGATTTTATTATTTTTATTGAAAAATTATGTTCAATAGGAATATTAAATGTAAAGAAATTAATAGTAATAAAATAAATAATAAATAAGTTTTAATTAAAAATAATTATTTGTGTTCATAAATAATATTTTATGTTTAAAAATATTTTAAAAGGTTTCTAAAAATAGTATTTTCAAAGGTTTCCTAATTAATTTTGAGGCAAGAGTCGAAAGGTAATTTCCACTTGTTAGGATAAGTATGGGCTTTTCCAAATCCTACTTTGGGGCCTATAAATACCCTTTAAAACCCAAATTTTCACATTTTCATGCTCATAAGTTGTCATTAGAATTCCAAAAATTTAGAGAGAATAGAAAGAAAAAAATAAAGAGTGTGATTTTCGAAAAAAATAATTTCTTTGCATTGGGATCTGAGCCCTCGTCGGACCCCACCTGCACTGTCGGAGCCATCTGCGCCTGTCGGAGCTGCCGCGCCCAGCCACCCTCGCCACCGCCGGCCACCACTCACCGGTTACTCCTCCCCTTCGGTATTTTCGAACTTTGAAAAAAAAAAATCTCCTTCTTTCTATTTAATTTATTCTTGCAAATTCATGATCATATTTATGTTTAATCATGCTTTTATGAGTTTTAATCATGTTTAATAAAGTTATGATTTGTTTTAAGGCATGAATTAAATTGTTGTTCAAGAAATTTTTAGATTAGGGTTTGTAAATCATGAAAGTTATGATTTGTATGACTTAAACTTCAATACTATGATCATGAATTATTGTTGTGTGAATTTATGATGATTTTATGAAGTTTAGATTGATTTTTAAAGGTTTTAAAAATAAAATAAATTGCTGTCCAAAATTTATAATGATGAAATTCAATTGAACACTACAACAAAATTAATCTTTTTTAGCTGTCAATTAATAGTGGTTATCCTCATAACCGCTGTTAAAAGTGAGTTGGCTACGTTTTTATAGCGGTTAATTAACAACAGCCATAAAAAGCTAAAGAAAAAGGCATATTATAGCGATTAATTGGCAACAGCCGTTAAATCTCAAACAAAAACACAGTTATTATAGCGGTTTATTTTCAACCGCCATAAAAACAATCAAAATCCAAAGCAGCAAAGCTTATAATAGCGGTTTGTTTACAATCGCCATAAAAAACAATATTTAAAACTAACTTAAAAAAAAAACGAAGTCTTCTTCATCCTCCTCACAAAAACACGAACTGACTTAACACAATCAAACAAACCGCCTCACAAAAACCCTCAAGCTCCCGGCAAAAATCTGGATTAAATCTCAGGCAAAATTCCTAGCAGCAATTTTAATCTCCGGCGGCAATTTTCGACGACTGAAATCGACGCTACAACTGAAATCGACGAGTAGAGGTAAATTTTGATTTCATTTACTGCATCAAAGTATTATAATATGAATTTGGTTAATATGATGATTGGTGTAAATTATTGCATGTTACGAAATCGACGAGTTTGAGTGCCTAAATTAATGTAATGAATTTCAATCTCTCAAATTCTAAATCTGAAATTACGACTTCAGTTACGAATTTCAATTGCGAAATTCAATTACGAATTTTAATTACGAAATTCAATTACGAATTTCAGCTCAAAAAGTTTTGGTTTAGCTTGCAATTTGATTCTTGTATAGTGTAAATCTTGGTAAATATTCAATATGCAATTCATTTTGGTTTAGCTTGCAATTGGTGTTGGTCTGAATTTTTTCTTAATTTTTTGTTAATATTCAACATGAAATTCAGTTTTTTTTGTTAATTTTTTATTAATTTTTTTTTCAATTGAAATTCAATGTTTGTAACTTCGGTTTAGGTATACGTTTTTTTTCCGATTGAAATTCAGTTCAGCATGCAATTCGTTTTGGGGTTCTATTATTGTTTATTTGAAAGAAGCTTTTGATGCTTTCTAGATTGTCAAGCTTTCGGTTTCGGTCTTTGGTAATTGTTCCTCAATTACTCCTCAATTATCAAGGTCAGTAGTTTTTGGTAATTGTTAAGCTTTCGGTTTTGGGGTTCCAGATATTATTTTTTTAACTTTGTTTCTGTAATTTTGTTTCTGTATTAAATTGTTGTTTCTGTATTAATTTTGAACTTCATTTGTTTCTGTAAAACAAGTTGTTAATTTCTGTACTATGAAAAAAAACAAGTTGTTAATTATTTCAATGTGAAAAAAAAAAAGAAAATTGATTGTTTGAGGAATTGGTTTTGATTTTGATTTTGATTTTGGGCGAGCTTTGTCCAAATTAAGGGTTTCAAAAACGGGCTGCATGTTTACTGATTAAATTAGGTTTTTGATGCTTTTTTTAATTGGATTTCGGATTCAATTAATTGTTTGAGCAATTGGCAGGGTTTGATTTTGATTTGATTTGAGTTCAACAATTAGGATGATAACTTAATAATATATTGAGCAGTAGCTAAACAGAATAATGGTGGACAAACTGAATAATGGTTTAGCAGCTACCTGAATAATGGTGGACAAACTCACTAGATTTTGTAGTTCTTAGAATAATGGTGCATTGGTGCCACCAACAACAAGAACAAGCTTAGAAGAAGAAACTGCAGAAGAATCAGAAGAACAAACTCAGTAGATTTTGTAGTTCTCAGAATCAGTTGATTGAATTATGAAAAATAAATGACTATGGTGAGAAAAATTGACTAACCTTGATTATGAAAAATAAATTTGAATTATAAGTAGAGATGAGTCTTGCAGCAAATTCTTGAGGAGATTGAGTCAATTGTAAGAAATAATTCAATAAATAGTCATTGTTTCCAGCAGCAATCAGAAACAAATAGTCAGCAAGTATCTTTGCTCGTTGACTTTTCAATTGGCTTTCCAAATCTGGCAAAGTCACCTCTTCGAAGTTTCTAATTTGCCCATTAAAGCTGATCACATTCCCCTGCATTTTATCATAAGCATTGAAGCAAATTTTTTATCTTCTTTTACAGCTCGAATTACTAATGAATTTTCAGAATTAATATTCCTGAATTTAGGCTTTAAATTAGGCCAACAATTTATGGGAATTAAGCATATAGGAGTAATTAATTGACATGTTTTGGGGTTTCTGTAATTGTAATGTTTGAAGGTGAAATTTAGAGTTGGAGGGAATGAAAGTTTAGTTGCCATGAATACTTTACTCAGGAGAACTGGAATGCCTGTTAACNAAACTGGAATGCCTGTTAACTAGTGGTTTTTAGTTAGTTGTGAGAGTTTCTAAATTTTGGAACATATAAATACCAGGTTGATTGATTTTTTTTTTGTAACGATAATGACTTAATGAGAAGTTCAAAGGGTTGATAATTGGTCAAACTCATTTAGATAATGAATTATGATTAATAATTAAGCAGTAATAATCCTGTATAAACAATTAGGGATATGATGAACTAACTAGATTTTGTAGTTGTTAGGATAATTATATACAATCACTTCTAAATAACTAAAGCAAATTAAAGAAGCATGTAGAATTGAGGAATGTAACTATAGGCGCTCCTAGATTTTCATCTTATTGCAACCTCCTCTCTTTTACCGGCTATTATGAGTAATAAATTTAGGTTTCGATTTTGTTGGAAAAATAAATAATTTGGAAAAAATAAATTTGCATGCCTCTGCTGTATATGCCTTTATAATTCAACGGTAGTAGAAGAAGAAAGCTTTTTAGCATTACAATAAGATCGAATTAAAATAACAAAAATAATTCAATAATTTCAATTAGTTTGTATTGAAATTAAAATATCTATTATATTCACCACAAAATAACTAAAATAATTTCAAAAATTTGAAGAACTTAACACACTAATGATAACACACTAATAATCATTTTCATGTGCATTTTTTTGTTACACCATAGTTGTTATGGATCGAGATTGGATGCATGCTCGGCGTAATACTGATAAATATGAGCATGGAGTAGATGGATTCATTGAATTTGCAAGAAAACATGCAGAGAATGTGAATCATATTTTATGTCCATGTGTTGATTGCAATAATATGGTTCGACTTAATATTGAGGATATAAAAGATCACTTGATGTTTAAAGGCATTAATCAATTGTATAAGTGTTGGTTGCATCATGGTGAGAATTTAGGGGAAGGTCCTTCTAATGTGCATGGTATGATGGATTGCGAAACTGGGGTAGAAGTAGATGTCGATAGAGAACCTCCCTATGAACATGAGTACTTTGAAAATGAAGACATCGAAGATGATGAGTTTATAGAAATGGCAAAAGCCATGGAGGAAAGCTTTGCGGACTGTCCAGATATGTTTATTAGCTTGCGTAGTGATGCAAAGAAACCATTGTACCCCGGATGCACTAAATATAGTAGATTATCTGCCGTTATCAAGTTGTTTAATTTGAAGGCAAGGAATGGAGCCACGNAGGAATGCAGCCACGGATAATTTGTTTACATATTTTTTAGATGCATTTCAAGACATGCTTCCTGATGAAAACTTGCTTCCAAATCGTACCTATGAAGCTAAAAAGATGCTAAGCTCTATCGGCATGCGCTATGAAAGGATACATGCTTGCCCAAATGACTGTATCTTATACCGGAAAGAATATTCTTCATCTGAAAATTGTCTGGTGTGCAAAGCTTCAAGGTATAAGAAGAGAAAAGTTCCGGCTAAAGTGATGTGGTACTTTCCAATTGTGCCAAGGCTTAGAAGGCTTTTTGGTATTCCAGAAATAGCAAAAAGCTTGATATGGCATGCTGAAGAGAGAAAGAATAATGGTATATTAAGGCATCCGGCGGATTCTCCACAATGGATCAAGATTGACAAAGATCATCCTAACTTTGGCAAGGACCCAAGAAATTTGCGGCTTTCCCTAGCTAGTGATGGACTAAACCCTCATGGCAATCAAAGTAGTACTCATAGTACATGGCTAGTAATTTTGATGATTTATAATCTTCCCCCATCTTTAATAATGAAACGCAAGTACATGATGCTTTCAATGTTAATATCAGGACCCAAACAACCTAGCCACGATATAGATGTTTATTTGGCTCCATTGATTGAAGATTTAAGAATGTTGTGGGATACAGGTGTTGAGGTATTTGATTCTTACCGTCAACAATATTTTAACTTGAGAGCCTTGCTTTTTGGTACACTAAATGATTTCCCAGCGTATGGTAATTTGTCTGGTTATAGTGTGAAAGGTTATAAGGCATTCCCTATATGTGATGAGAGCACACCCTCAATCAAGCTAAAGAATTCTAGTAAAGGGGAAAGAAAAATGTAGGTAAAGTTGTCTATTTAGGCGCACGCAAGTTTTTGCTTGTGCAACATCGTTACCGAAAGTGGAAGAAAGCTTTCAACTGTAAATCAGAAGAGGGAAGAGCTCCTGTTCCCTTATCAGGCCTTGAAATCCTTCATAAGGTACATGGGTTAAATGTAAAACATGGAAAGAATAATGCCTCAGAAATTCCAAAACGTGGCTATAAGAAAAGGTCTATCTTTTTTGACCTTCCTTATTGGAAAGACTTGCACGTGAGACATTTTCTCGATGCAATGCACATCGAGAAAAATGTTTGTGAAAGTCTTGTTAGCACAATACTCAATGTACCAGGGAAGTGCAAGGATGGTTTAAGTGCTAGAAAAGAATTGGCTGACATGGGAATTAGGCCTAAATTACACCCTGTTAAAGATGGTGATCGTACTTATCTTCCTCCTGCATGTTATACTCTAAGTAGAAAGGAGAAAAAAAATTTTGTGAGTGTTTGCATGGTATTAAGGTTCCTAGTGGGTATTCTTCTAATATTAAAAATTTTGTGTCATTGAAAGACAATAAACTTATGGGCTTGAAATCACATGACTACCATGTTCTCATGGAGCACTTTCTTCCTATTGCTATTCGATCCATTTNTGATCCATTTTTGCATTACAAGACTTTGCATTTTCTTTGGTGAGATTTTTAGTAAAGAAATTGACCCTTTGAAGCTTCCTACCTTGCAAAAGGAAATCATTGTTACTATGTGTCAGTTAGAGATGTATTTTCCACCAACTTTCTTCGATATAATGGTTCATTTGACACTACATTTGGTTAAAGAAATCCAATTGTGTGGGCCTGTACATTTGAGATACATGTATCCTATAGAAAGATACATGAAAATTTTAAAGGATTATGTTAGTAGTGGAAGTCGGCCGGAAGGTTGTATGGTTGAGCGCTATCTAGTGGAGGAGGCTATTGATTTTGTTAGTCATTATCTTTCATTCATTGATGCTGTTGGAATTCCGAAGCCTACGCATTCAAGTGATTGTACAGGGAAAGGAATTATGGGAAATAAGGTATTGAATGTGCCCCATCAAATGTGGAGTCAAGCACACTTGTACGTTTTGCACAATAGTCCAGAGGTTGACCCATACATGGAAGAACATAAGACTTATTTGAGGATCACCTATCCTGGTAAGAATGAAACCTGGATTACTAACAAACACAATTCGTCTTTTACTGAGTGGTTAGAAGTCCGAGTTGCAGAAGAACTAGCCCAATCACCATCCAAAGTTTCTAAAAGATTAAAATGGTTGTCTCGGGGTCCAGCCAAGGATGTCTTATCATATTCAGGTTATCAGATTAATGGCTATACCTTTTGCACAAAGGATAGGGATAATGAGACAACTACTCAAAATAGTGGGGTTACTATTGTAGCACAAGCAATGCATATCTCAAGTGCTAAAGACAAAAACCTAATTTATGCAAAGATGTCATATTATGGTGTCATTGAACACATCTGGGAGTTGGATTATAGGTTGTTTAGAATTCCTATATTTGGTTGTAAATGGGTTGATAATAATAATGGAGTTCGATTTGACCATAAAGTCGGGTTCACATTTGTTGACCTTAGCAAAACGGGTAGTAAAGATGATCTGTTCCTGTTGGCTACTCAAGCAACACAGGTTTTTTATGTTACTGACCCAGCTAATAGAAGATGGTCTTTTGTTTTGTCTTCGAACAAAAGAGTTCCTAATGAGGATCACGACATAGATGAAAGAGAAGAACCTTCGTTTGTATTACCGTCACAACCCTTAGATGACCNAGTCACAACCCTTAGATGACCAAGATGTTGAAGACGATTTCTACAAACGAGATGATCATAATGAGGGGATGTGGGTACAGGAGGAGGATCCGAGTAATCTAATTTCCAAGAAGGCTTTGAAAAGGAAATATAACTGAAATGGTAGTTCTGATTTCTGTTTTTCTAATTGGTATAGTTATGATTTTTGCTTTGGTTTGTTTTGGTTTGTTATTTTCGTTTGTTTTGTTCGGTATAGTAGTTTCTGTTTTGGTGTGTTTTGGTATATTTTCGTTTGCTGTTTTGGTGTGTTATTCTACTGCATGTTTTGGNTATTCTACTACATGTTTTGGTCTGAAATATTCTATTTTGCTCTGTTGTTTTGTTCTTTAGTTATTCTGCTATTTTGGGCTATTATTCTGTTGTTCTGGTGTGTTATTGTGCTGTTTTCATCTGCTGTTTGGGTCTGATATACAATTGTTTTGGTTTGCTCTGGACTGTTTTTTTGGTTTGTTCTGGACTGCTGTTTTGGTCTGTCATTATGATGTTTTGGCCTCCTTTGTTCTGTATATTGTTTTGGTCTGTTCTGTGTATTTTTTTGTTGTTTTGTTCTTTTGTTGATTTCTGATGTGAACTACTAGGTCGATGGTTTTTACATCAGAAAATGCTGAGTGGGTTCCTCGCCCAAGAAAGGGAAAGAAAGAAAAGGGCCGTGGAGCGACTAAAATGAGTAAAATTCTTCGGGCAAGGAATAAAGGAAAGGTATTTCAACCTTCATGGAATGACAATGGATTACCTATAGGGAAAGACAGTGTAAGTATGATGAGTTATTGGGGATTAACAATCCGGAAGAATATTGCTATTATTTATGATGATTGGCCTTCTGTTCCAGAACGGTTGAAAGAATCATTGTTTGAAGAAGTTGCGGTAATACTCTCAAACTCATATAGTTGTCATTGGCTTATCGTTTGGAAGAATATATATATTATTTATTTGTATTGATGTCACATATTTGCATGTAGTCGATATTCAAGTGTGATCGTAACAAGAAGAAGTTCATGATGACCAAAGCTAACCTCATTTGGAAGAACTTCAAGTCTACGTTGTCCCGAGATTGGATTTGGACGAACGATATGGAGATACGTAAGGATCCACCAGAGCAATACAATTTCATCAACCCAAAAGATTGGACTGAGTTTGTAGCTACTAGATTAACACCNTAGCTGCTAGATTAACATCGGAATGGGAGGTAGTATACATGTTTATGCTTTCATGTACACGCATGTTTAGGAACTTTACTCCTTACTTTAAGGGTCTCAAATTTGTTTTTTTGGTTTCACTAAATGTGAATTAGGAAAAGAGTAAACAAGCTTCGCAATGTGCCAAGGGAAATAAATATCCTCAAAAACGTTCTCGTAGAGGGTATGCTCGATACGAGCAAGATGTTGTAAGTGGATCTATCTGACTATTTTCTTGAAACTATTATATATGACGAATTTATGGTAACTTTTTCATATTGTCTTGTTTTTTAGATCGACGAATTAGCTGCAAAAGGCATCCATCAAACTAGTTTAGGGCGAGGACAGTTGTGGAAGCTAATGAGAACCGACAAGAATGGAGATATTGTTGAGGAAGCTAAAGCAGTAGCTTCTCGCATTGTATGAATTTGGCGTGTTAAATATATATTTTTTAACTTCTACTAATTTATGTGTCATCTAATGTTAATCAAGCTGAATTGCTGTTGTTTCAGGATTATTTCATGACTTTATCTGAGAATGGTGGTTTCCTAGATTGTGGACGACAAGATGCTTTGGCAAAGGCGTTGGGCAAAGGGGAGCATGGTTGTCACGTCACTACAGTTGGAGTGGGAGTGACAAATCGAGAGTACTTTGGTGCGATTGAAAGTAGAAATGCATATTTGAATCAAGTGACAAAGCTATGCGAGCGTGTGCAATCATTGGAACATGAAGTGAAGAGGATGAAAAGGAAAGAGGAAAGTTGTCATAATGAAAAGGTTGGCTACGAGGATGCTGAAACTTCAAAGAAGCTTGGTACAAGCGAGAACAAAAAAGCCTCAAACCAAGACAAGGAATGGAAGAAAACTGCTGAAATTGATATTCCTCAGGTATTGTCTCCAACTCTTTCTTGTCTCCAAATTCACCAAATTGAAATCAACATTGCGATCCCCATGGTAATGCAAGCTTTTTCTCAAACTTGTGTTTTCTCTGTGTTTTTCTATTATTACCATCGATTAGTTCTAGGGAATTGTATTGGGTGGTCATGAAATTATGAACAAAAACAAACGATTTTGGGTAAACTAGCAATTTGCGGTGGAAGTAGACGTTTTTCCAACCTTTTTTCTGAAAATTATACTTAAAAGTTGGTTCTCTTTAGTCATTACCATCAAACAAGTCGTTACCGAATTACTCCAAACTAGTGTACCCTCATTGGGTCAAAAGCTTTGCAACTACAATAATAGCTTACGAGACTTGAGAGTGATATCGAGCTCATAGATGGAGTCTAGATGGGGCTTTTTGCTTACTCTTTTCAAAATACCCTGAAAAACATCCACCCCTCATGGTTGCTGATGTAGCAGATTCTTTCTTATTACTTTTTTCTGCATCCCATTAGGTGCACGACCTCAAACTACCTGTTGTTTATAGCTTAGTTTCATCTGAGTATCTGACCTTACCTTTCCCTGCCTCTCTTCTTTTCCTTCTGTTAATTATATCTTCATAAGTTCTTACATTTCCCGAGTTGCTATATTGGGTTACCTCAGATTTTGTGTTGTAATGTTTCATAATTTCTTTTATTTCGATATAGGGGGAGTAGAAAACTAGTGTCCAATTATACTAGAATTCATAGATTTCCGAGAGTTGTCTACATGTTTTAGCATGTATAACATACACTACTTTACTCAGGAACTATATCACAGTACAATCCTGCACATTGCTCTCAATAATCATAAAATTTTATACAGATTGCACCTGGTATATTACTGATTAACTGAATTTTTAAAACTGACAAAGTTGACTGAATTTTTAAACCTGACTGAGTTAACTGAAATTGTCAGTCTGACTTAACTCAGTCAGTTAACTGATATTTTTAACTGAATTTTAAAAGAGTTAAAACTGACTGAGTTAACTGATATTAGTTTTAACTCAGTCAGTTTTAACTCACAAGAGTTAACTCAGTCTGTTTTAACTCACAAGAGTTAACTCAGTCTGTTAACTGATATTTTTAACTGAATTTCAGTCAAGTTAACACTGACTGAATGGTCCTCTTCCTTTAACTTTATGTAGGGTATAACTCCATGCAAATTAGCATTGTCAGAACCAAGTTATCGAATGGAAACTATGGTTCATAATACACCAATACCTTGTGGATATATGCGAGTCGGTATTGATTATGCTATGGAGGAAACTACAGCTTTATCGATCCCGCTTGAAGGGGTAGCAAATTTTATCAAAGAAGTAGTAGGAACTATTGTCTTGTGGCCTGTAGAACTTATTGTTCTAGACAAGGTTGTGTCATTTTATAGTTCACATTCTTTTGTATTTGTTTCATTTGCACACTTACATCCTAATTACTCACAAGTTGTTGTGCTACTAACGTAAAAGGTGACAAATCCTTGTGAAGATAACCAACAACAACAACAAAATCAAGATGCACAAGTGTTAGACTTCCAAGATCAACATGAAGAGCAATTGCTTGAAGGGAATGCAAGAAAATCCAAGAATGATAAGGCAAAAAAGGTAGTTTAATGACAAATAAATATAGTCTTACTCATCATCATCATGTTCCTTCACTTCAAAATTTGTATCGTTGTTTTTCGTAGGAGCTTCTCTCTTCAAAAAGTAAAGACAATCAAGGTAAATTGAGAGAAACTCCAAGAGTATGTCCAGATGAATCACAAAAGGTAGATTGTTATCCTCCTGCTATTGTGCAGGTGGGTTTAGTCCGACGACGGGTCGGCAGCCAATGAGCGGTTCGAATGCTATAGATTGAAACATGCATATCATTATTTGAATAATATGCAAAGAAATTGAACATAGTCTGTAATAGCCATGGTTAAATTGGTTTTTCATAATTATTTTGTGAGTCTAATTTAAATTTCCCTTATTTTTTTGTTAGGAGCTGAACACGTCGCCTTTAATCATACACGAAGAAACGGTTGATCGAAGTCTTGAAGCATTGGTCAATGCTGGTGTTCTCCCAGAGATGGTCATGTTTTACAAGTACGTGGAGAAGTTTTCGGCAAATGAACAAATCATGGTCCCAATTGATATTGGAATACGTAATCAATCCAAGAAGGTGTATCTTGGTAAAGAGGAAGTTTTTGATTTCCTTGTTCAAGACCAAATCGGATTGTGTCATTTGTTGACCTACATGTCGTAAGTTTGCATAATTTTCAAGTATTACATAATTCTTTCAACTTACATCACAACTTCAACTTACCACTCACAAATGTGTCTATTATTTTTTCAACTTCAACTTCAACTTACATGTTTATTTATTTATTATTATTTTTTTTTGAATTAAAATTAGGAAAATGTATTCATTTGCTTCTATTAGTGGAGTATCTCCTTTATTTGGATTTCTATGTCCATCTGGGATTTCACCGACGATCAAGGTACAAAAGGAAAACATGAAGAAGGTCAAGGATGACAAAAAAAGTCGATCTCAGTATATAGTTGATGTTTTGAAAATCAATGCAACGAAAGGAAAAATCTTCCTTGCTCCATATAATGCCGGGTAATTCTTATCTATATCTTATTTTACCCTTTTAATCGTAGGTTTTCTATGCCGTACCATAGTTATGTGAAGAAAAGGTGGGATTTTTAGTAGCTTATGTCTTGCATGGTTTAATGTCTGTTGAGTAGGATGCATTGGATATTGAGTGCTATCGACCCTTTCAACAACATCATATACTACTTTGATTCCTTGCACAATCAAGATGAAATTGGAACATCGAAAGGTGTCAGAGAGGATTTACGTGAAATTGTTGACATGTGAGTAATTAATTTTCAACATGCTAAATTTAGTGCTACAGAGGATCCTTATTCCTTTTATCAATCAATATTTATACTTAGTCTCAAATAAGCAACTTATTTTCAATTTCAATCCCTTTAGAGCCCTTTTTCAATATCGAAGTGAAATGGAGATTGCTACAAAATTGAAGAGGGATACGAAATGGCATTCAATAAAAGTATGGTTAATTCATAACCTAGATAGCTACCTTATTATTCAATTTTGAAACATTCATATGAATGGACATTTATATTTGTTTATTTTATTACTTATGTAGTGTCCTCGACAAACAAATGGAGTTGATTGTGGCTATTATGTCATGCGATACATGAA
The DNA here is from genome assembly GCA_016808085.1 of Suaeda aralocaspica. Classification (NCBI taxonomy): domain Eukaryota; kingdom Viridiplantae; phylum Streptophyta; class Magnoliopsida; order Caryophyllales; family Amaranthaceae; genus Suaeda; species Suaeda aralocaspica. The sequence continues at coordinate 35,605 of PYUH01000255.1, read as the reverse complement.
AGACATTATCGCACACAAACGCACAAAGATCCCTGAAACTGTAAGTCCCATTTCATCCTTTTACCCCTTTACAAAAATAGAAATTATTTGAATGTGTATTCACTTGTGCTAGCTCCCTTTTCTTTCCAATTCTGAAATGATGCTTTTGTCGGAAAGCAAGATTGAAAATGTTGGTTTTGCTAGATATTGCCAAGACCTTGAGTCTTCCAAAGTTTATTGCAGGTGGCTAAATAACCATAACTCATGGTTTATTTATGGGAAATGTCCATATACAGTTGTTATGCTGCCGAAATTTCTGCTCATTATACCCCCTACCTTTCTACTCATTGTACCCTTTACCTTTACAACATGAGTTTGATATATTACTTGCATGTTATCTCCCTTTTTTTAAAGCAAAATAATAATTAATGTTCTAACTTTTATCTAATTTAAACATGTGTTATGCAGTATTTTTCGGATTGCCAATTTTCAAGCTACGATCAAACTCAAATTGATGAAGTTAGACTTGAGTGGGTGCGTCATGTTTTTCAACACATGTAGCTATCTTGCATGTTCAAGTTGGAACAAATGAAACATTTTGTAGTCGATTTTGTTATTTTGATATGTTTTCTTTTTGATCATATGGATGTATGTTAATAACTATGTATATATTTTGAAAAAAAGCGAACTAGTTCTCGAGTATCTCCACAATGGAATACATTTTGCGTAAAGCGTCTATTTGAAATATATAACAGCTATTGTTGAAGCTTTCGACAAAAATGGTAATATTTTTGTGGATTTTTTTTTTAATAATATTGGAGGTTTTAATAGCGGTTGAAAAATAGGCGTTGTTATATGTCCAAAGCTTTTAACAGCTTCTATTAAATAACAGCTATAAAAGATGTGTTATTTGGCGCCACTTTCAATACCTTTGAACAGCTCCTATTAAATAACAGCTATAAAAGACTTGTTATTTGGCGCCCTTTGAAGCATTTTTTATGGTTGTTGTATAAAAGCCATAAAAAATAAGCTGTAAAATCTATGTGTCTTAGCGCCCATAGAAGGACCTTTTATAGCGGTTATAGAACAGCTATAAAATGTGCTATCACTTTTTATAGCGCTTTGAATAATGGCTGTTGAATAACAGCTATAAAAAAAAGCTTTCTAACAGCCATAAAAAACACTTTTTGGCGTAGTGGAATAAATATTATGAACATGTTTTGGCTTATGAAAAATTGTTCTAAAGCATAGATTGGTTTCATAATTATGCTAATTGATTGTGGAAGAGTTTTACCATAAGATTATGTTGTTTTTACAAGTTTTTCATGACTTTAAAGTTAATAAATAAATCTGAAATTTTTATAAAAAAAAAAAGTTAAAGTAAGTTTTAAGTGTTCACATTATGCTAGTATGATCACATATGAATTCTATGATGTTACATATAATTTTTAGTATGTTTTATGAAGTTTAAAAGTGATTTTAAGCATGTTTAACATGCTGCCCAGAATTTATAAAGTGAATAATTAGGCTTTCAAAGTATGTAATTAGCATAAATTGATCATATAAATTAAGTAATACATTGTATGATTGACTTATGTTGTTTTTGAAGTTTTTCAAGGAGTTTTGGTAATATAATCTTATATTGTTGTCACTTTTCCAAAGTGGCATAAAAATTATACTAAGGTTTATAAAGCATAAATAAGTCCGGAAAACCAAGTAATCATACAATAGAAAAGTGAAGTGTAGTATGGAATTGAATAGAGACCATATAAGAAATGTTTTGGACAAGTTTCCAATATAGAAGTTAGTTTATAGTTGTTGTAGAACTTAGTCAACAAGGTTTTAATTTAGTTTCGGTTTTTCCTTATGTAGGAGATTTGAACTAGTCCATTTCTACAAGTTGTGGCGGAGCAACGTTACTTTACAAGGTACGTAAGTACTAAAGACAAACACAGGAACTAGAATTCATGCTTGAATGATTCCTTTATTGTATGAAATATTGTTATGCTTGTTGAATCATGAATTTATGTGCATGACAAGTTTAATAGAAGCATGATTTAATTTTTGTAGTATGTTGACATTCCATGTTAAATGGCAATATAAATTTTATAAGATTGAATTGGAATGTTATGATCAATTTAATTTGGCCAATAGTTTATGAATAAAGGAAGGAAGTTATTTTTAACTTGGTTAGTAACTTAATCAACAAGAAAGGTAGTTGTGAATTTATATTTACACGATTAAAAGAAGTTATGAGCAATTATTTTAGACATGATGTCACTCACAATTTAATGTGTGGTCAAGGAGAAAGTAAGTAATTAGCCACTCACAGTTAATGTGTGGTAAAGGAAGTTCAGTTTAATTAAAGGACACATATGAGATTAATTCTGAATCACCTTAAATTGAAGATAATAAATTTGGCTTGTTTGATTTGATGCATGTCTTTATGTGATGTTGTATTTGTGTCATAACATTTCTAAATCGGTTAATCATGTAAAATGTAAGAGGGGTTGCATCAAAACTCTTGGAACGTATATACCTTGAGTATGAACAATGGGGGAAGTCGTATGGAACAGTCATCTATGATTTCTAATTGGAGTACAATACGTTGTACTCTTTTCTATTTTAATGCACTGGATATCCGTCACTTTATGTGACATAGTAATACCTTCTTGGAGTTGCTCCCAAGCTGGTGCTCAATAGGGCGATGATTTTAAGGAGGATCGAAACCCGTTTGACGCAGGATCCATAAGTTTAAATATAATAATTAATTTAGTTGAGTCCATGTACAGGTAAAAAGATTGTCAAAGGTAAGTTGAGTGCATGTTTTATTTCTTATTTGTTGTTGCATAGTCTTTAGTAGTTATGTACTCAGCTTTGCCGACTGTTTGTTTTTTGTGCATGGCTTTGTCTTGGATTTGGCCCTACAATGACCCACTTGTGGTGAGTAGTTGTCTAGTAAAAGAAAAGCTGCAGGTACAAGTGGGCATAAGTCATTTCATGATGGGCTAGAGTGAGAGCGCTTGCTGTGTTTTATAGCTTTACTTTATTTTATTGCTTATGATGACTAACACTTATTTTGGATGTTGTTTTATTTCTAAAGACTTTTAGTTTTGGTTTTGGTTTTTAAGCGCCATTAATATGGTTCCGAAGTGTAAAAAGTTTTAAGTTGATTTTTATTTTGAGATGGTTTTGATGTTAGTTTTAAATTGTTTTGGTTTTAAGACTTCCGTTGTAGTACTTTGATAAATGCCTTACTCGTTATCACGGTGGCGGTAATACTTTGGTTTTTCCATATTTAGAAGTTTTAATAAATATAATCCTTAATAATTATAATATGTTTTCCGGAAAAGTAAGAAGTTAGGAAATTCCAAGGTGTTACAGTGTCACCTTTAGTTGGATCAACTTCCCATTTTCCATCCCGTGTACGGCGTTGATGTGCTAGACACCACTCAAGGGCACGATTGTGCACTTTCCTGCTCACCACACTACTCTCTTCGGCCGAGTTGTCAACAGGAGGTGGTGGAAGTCTTTCCTCCTTCACCCATTCTTTCCTTTTTCTGTTGTAGCTCTTCTGACCAAGTGTATGACGATGGATGTTTCCTTTGGAACACATTTTGCCTAGCTCACTTCATTTCTATTTCAAAAAATGGTAAACTACATTCATTAGCTAACAAGACATCAAAAATTCAGGTTCCATATGATCACAACTTACTACCCATATCAACTCAGTAATCTACAAAAAACTCAATTCAAGTGTTATGTTACCTTAAATTTAGGGGATCGAACGTAATCCTCAAACTTCTCCCATTGCTCCTTTGTTATGTAGCCTTCATACAACTCCCAAGGCTTCTTATCCGCATTTAGATTACCTTTTGTAGGTGCAGTGGTTTTACGAATAAAATGCCTGATTAAGTCAAATTTGTGGTTACGAAAGCGAGCAACTACTGCTCTTAAGAAGTTCTTCTTTCTTGCACCTTTTGGGTCTTCAATGTGGAAGAGTTTCTGATTTCAACATAATGTATAACTTAATGAGAATCCAAAAAAATTCTAATATGGAATCTTATTCCAATATTCTGAGATTTTTAGAATCTTATTCTAATGCTACCATTTCATAAAGTATTCCAATATGGAATTGATGGTCATGAACAAAAAGAATCTTTTCCTAATCTGATCAAAACACACAAAGAAATGACGTACTCATGCTCAATATTCACAAAATACAAACTAAATCAATCCTAAATAGGTGAAGCTAAACGACGCTAAATAGTTTACCTAAAATTAGTACAGCTATGATAGAACTTTAGAATAGACACACAATATTGTACTCACCTTCGTCTCGGCCCACAATCCATCCATTTCCACTTGCATCACTTGGTTCCATTTACGGATGTTGATGTCAATCCTATAAGCACAATTCCCAACTTGTTTGCCATACTTATCTTCATACTCACCCATCGGCAAATCATACTCATCAAATTCAAGGAACATCGGTGTTAACGGTCGGACCGGTTTAGATGGACCTCTACCCATTGTCTTTCTCTTTTTTGGTTGTGAAGTAGACGGTTGTTCTTCTTGAGGAACATCATCCTCTCTACAATCCGTTCTTTCGTCTTCATCATGTACTTCAACATTCCTCGGGTCCATAAATCCAACTTCCTGAAAAGTAATACTCAAATGACACGTTAGTCAAAAAAAGAAAGGAAAAATTTATAAAAATAATCCAATCTTATAGGCGATCATGTAATAAAAATTCAAAACTAATTAACAACTTGCAATTTAAAAATCAAAACAATAAGAAACTCAAAAAATATCAAAACTCCCAAAATCCCATGATGAGACTCTTGCATAACACGGAACACGCATCGTTAAATAAACTACAGGTAAAGTTTTACCTTTTCTCATGTGTAATCATAACCACTACTATCATCACTGTCGTTGTAGGAGTCATCATCACTTTCAGGCTCATAATCGACATCGACTTTCTCATTCACTTCTACTCTTTTTTGTGTCATCTTTCGTCTTGATCCCATCAATGCATCTGCCATTTTTGACAAACCTATAGCTTCCATTCTTGCCTTATTCTCGGCCATCCTTAACGCCCTCTGCCTCTCATAATCCTTTGCCTCCTTCCGGCCCATCATAATCTTTAATATCGTTAAAACATAAACAAAACTACATGAATCATATATATATGTAATTGAAATTTTTTTTAAGGTTAATGGGGGGCTCCATAAAAAATGGCAGCCTGTAATCAATGCAACAAATTTTTTTAATGTTTTAAATTAAAGGTAAATTACTGAAGGGTGCAACAAATATAATAAATTAATGTTTTGTCTTTAAAGATAAATTAAAGAAAAATTAAAGACAAATTAATGTTTTGTCTTTAAAGATAAATTAAAGATAAATTTTTTTAATATTTTAAATTAATGCAACATTACCCTTTTGAAGGGTGCCTTGAATTCCAAATTTAGAAAAAAAAATTCGTAAAATCCCTGCTTTGTAATTAAGCAGACTACTATAGATCAAAAAATGATAATTCATTTTATTAATATTTGAAATGTTTTTCGTACCATCCACTACAATATAATACCCCCTGTCCAAGTAAGTAATCTACCCCATGTAATTGCACGGTTACACTCAAGGTGCGAGTAATTTTAACATCAACATAAACCCCTTCCTCATGCTCATACACTGCATCTTCCTCAACTTCATTGCCATTCTGAACAATGTGAACACTGGTAAACAGTGAAGGGGTGGAATCCCACATATAATAGTCTTCCTCATCTACCACATCTTCAACTCCAACAATCCCTCTCTTCCATTGAACCACTACCAACCATTGAGGGTCGATGTTGTCTTTGACATAGAAAATCTGCTTAGCTAGTGATGCCAACACAAAAGGTTCTTTAGTGTCACTGAAACGAGTTACATCAACTAGTGTCATCCCATCATCACTAACTTTCTTACCTCGCCGATTATCCACCCATTTACATCTCTGGATGGGTACTTTAAAATCAATATAATCAAGCTCCCATATCTCCTCAATAAACCCATAGTAGACTTGTGTTGAATCAATTGGGTTGGTATCCCTGGCACTTGAATATTCTGTAGAAGAAGCAACAACCATAACACCACTATTCTGGTGGACACTCCTTACATCTTGGTGCTTAGTATAGAAGGTATATCCATTAATGTCATAACCATCAAAAGCAATAACATATTGCCGTGGACCCCTAGACAAACACTAAATTGTATCGGAGATGTTGTGATTAGGGTCCTTCAACGTAAGATTCACTTTCTGTTGAAACCATTGTGCAAATGTGCGATTGTACTGTTGCATTAATTCAAAGGAACTTAGATGGCGGCGACACAAATCAGACATATGACTTTCCAAGTAAGGATGAACTTCCAAAAGATGTTGTAGAACACAATGGTGAGCAACAGAGAACCACTCCGTAGGAGGTATAACGTCACGGCGATTAATTCCATGACCTTGAAGTCTACCCTCATGATGAGACTTTGGACAACCTATTTCCTTAGCCTTTTCCAAGAAATGAGCACAAAAATTTGAAGCCTCCTCAGTCGTGTACTTTGTGACCATGCTTGCATCTGGCCTTGCCCGATTTTTAACCAGTCGTTTTAAGAACCCCATGTATCTCTCAATAGGATACATCCATCGTAGAAAAGCAGGCCCACACATCTTATTTTCACGAACAAGGTGTATCATCATGTGAACCATTATGTCAAAGAAAGAAGGTGGAAAATACGTCTCGAATTTGCACAATGTCTCCACTAATTCTTCTTGCAAACTGTCTAGCTCTTCAGGATCAACCACCTTACTACAAATCTTATTAAAAAAAACAAGCTCAAATTGATGATGGGCTCCCTTACATGCTTAGGCAACAATCCTCTGAGTGCAATTGGTAAAAAATACTTGCATCATGACCTGACAATCATGGGACTTCATACCATTTAACATCTTATCAGCTAGAGATACAAAAAGCTTTACATTTGAAGAATAACCAGATGGCACCTTGATCTCATGCAAACACTCACAAAAAGTCCTTTTCTCCTCTCTAGACAATGTGTAGCCAGCATGTGGTAAATATGCTTTGTTGTTATCGTTATACTCTGACCACAAGTTAGGTCTGACCTCTTCTTTCTACATGTTTTGCGCGCTTTGAGACCGTCTTTCGTCTTTCCGTACATGTTTAGCAAAGTCCCAATAATAGAGTCACACACAATTTTTTTGATATGCATGACATCAAGACAATGCCTAACCAGTAAGTACTCCTAGTACAGAAGATCCCATAGGATTGATTTCTTCAAAAAAAAAAAAAACAATCTCAATTGATTCAACCCCAAACCCAAACCCGTTAAATGAAATGGAGATTTGATTTGAAGCAGCAGCAGCTACAGATTATAGACCAAATATTTGCTAATTGCAGGGTTCAAATACATCGAAGCTTCAATAACAATTAAAATATGCCGAAGATTCAATAACAATTAAACCGGTTGAAAAATACCAATTGAAATACAAATTAAAATACCAATTGAAATTAAAATAATCACGAGTTTACTGAAGAAATTGAATTAGCAAATATTCGAACCTGAACCCTAGCTTCGAGATTGGAGAAATTCGAATTGTGGTGAAGTGATATTCGAATCAGGGAATTGTTGTGAAGTGATATTCGAATCTAAACCCTAGTTATGTTGCTGGCGTTGTTGGTTAAGTGATTGTGGTGGTGAAGTGAGAGAAAAGAGTGAGAAGAGAGTTGACGGAGAAAATGATTGTGGTGATATTCGAATCTGAACCCTAGCTGGCATTGTTTGGCAACATGACCCAAACCTTGGCATCAATAACACACCGTCTTCCTCATTGGTTGCTACGAGAGTTGGACCTTTTCGGGCTTACCTTTTAAGGCAGCCACATAGTCCACTTTGGATGCTAGATGCTGGTCAGATTCGTGGGCAGTAGTGGCAGGAGTTTGCTCAGCTTTTGATGTCGAAAAATGGCCATAAACAAACCCATTTCCCTTGCTCTATTTTTCCAGCTTCGTCGCTAAAGAGAAAATGTTGTCAAAGGTTGTTAGAGGCTGCAATTCCACCTTAAAACGCATGTTAGTATTAAGGCCAAGAAAAAATTTAGCAATTTTTTGCTCTTCCTCATCCTTACAATCACATGCTATGTATAATCTCTCGAACTCCTTGATGTAATTATCAATGGTCATATACCCTTGTTGCAATGAGTTGAGCTTTAAAAATAAGTCTTGCTTATGGGATCGTGGCACAAACTTATTCCGCATCTTCTGTTTCAATTCTGTCCAGGTAGCAAGTGGCAATTTTCCATCTTGTTCACGTTGGTTTTGGAACGATTCGAACCAAAGTGATGCATATTTCGTTAGTTTTAGGATGCCGTATTGAAACCTCTTATTATCATCTAGATGCTTGTGCCCAAAGAGACGATCTAACCTTTGTTCCCAATCAAGATAAGTCTCCGGATCACCATCACCTTCAAAGGTGGGTAAATCAGCAAGCTTGAGTTCATCATCCTTATATTGACAAGTACGTGGAGGTGAGTCACCCTTGGTACGATCCTTTAAGTCTTGCTGCAACTTCATAATGGTCTCATCCCTTTGTGCAAGGCGTTCCTCTTTCTTATCCGATCCATACGTGCATTGAGGTTCTAGAATTCATCTAATAATGCAGCAAATTCTCCTTGATTCAGTGATTCACCATGTTGAAGTAGACTAATACACACAGAGAAGCAGTCCAGAAACTGATTGAAAGTGGAAGGACCCAAAACCAAGGCAAAACACTTCCAAGATGTCTGTAATTTTGTGTGATGCCATCCCTATATGTCTACAAGACTCGACCAAAAAATCAGCCAAAGTTTCCTAGACAATTGGTTGCAGTTTGCAGTTTCGTCAGAACAGGCAGATTAGTTTGATTTTCTGACCAGTTGCAAAAAACGAACCCAGTTTAATAGCTTCAGTGCTCTATAAATTCTCAGATTTTTCAGGTGAAAATTAGACAGAAAATAAACCAATTTAAAAAAATGAATCACCGTAAAAGCCTGAGTAACAAAGGAGAACGAAGCCGATCAATCTGACCTTCAAAACTTAGTTTTTAATCCCATTTTTCCAAATTCTTTTTTCTGTTACTGTTAGATCCTTTCACCTAAAATTATGCATGAAACTCTCAAAAACTAAACCTTTCCCCTCGTCAAACAGCAGTCACACCAATTTGATGCGGATTTTAATGGGTCTACAATAAAAATCCGGTATCTAATGATTTATAGTTTAGGTTTTCCTAATTTTGATCAAATTTGGGTGGAACTTTATAATTGAAAATTAAATTAAAAGGATATGAAACAATTTAATCTAACCAAGATCAAATTGTAACTAGGATTTGTAGTCTTCTCCGCAAAGTAACATATGCAATTCTCTTGCTCGCACAACTCTTACGAATTGATCAAATATAACAAAATTCAACTCTAGCTTTATTCATGAAATTAAAACTATTTATAGGCATGCATCCCATGCCACTTAGGATAAAAGATAAAATAACCTTAATAATTATCCTAAATATATCTCAATATTAGATAATAATTAGAATATTTATCAAAATAATTTTACCTACCTATCTAACCTAATACGTAACTCTATGCAACATAATAAACAAATAATAATTCCTAATTAATCTTAAGCACACCTATTTTGGAACAAACATGCACAATATTAATTTAATTAGGAAATAAATACCTAATTCTATTAATCCACGCGGGTCTTTCGGATTGACGAAACTCAATCTCATGGATAATAGACGACTCAACATAAATTAAATAAAACAATAATTAAACTTTGTATTTGGCTCGACCTTAATTCGCATCATCTTCTAATTTTAATTGTAAACTTTAATTAAAATCATGTTTCATAATTTTGTTTATGCATGTTTTTAGTATTTATAATCATGTTTGTTTAGTATAATCATGTTTAAAAAGTATAATCATGGATTTGTTTTTAAAGGTGCGTGAATTATTAGGGTTTATGATTATAAGTTATTGTTATGACGATTTATGATCAAATTATGGAGTTCAGAATAGTTTTTGAAAAGTTTTAGGTGAGTTTATATTGATGGAAAATTTTTAACCGTATGAAAAACTTTGGTTATAAAATTATGATCACGCTATAATTAATGCAAAAATGTTTTTAATGCATAAAACATTTCTATGATGATCATAGGATGTTGTCGTGGTGTTTTATGCTCAATTCATGAAGTTTAAATGTTTTTAAAAGAGTTTTAAAGCAATATTATATTGCTGTAATTTTATGAAAAACATGAAAATATAAGGTTATGGGAAAGGAAATCAATTGGTAATGTATGGAATTAATTGGAGATGGTTTAAAGGTTGTTTAGATTGATTTTTAAGTAGTTAGAAGTGGTTTAGAGTTGCTGTAAAATTTAGTCAAAGAATGATTATTTTAAAATTTTATTTTGTACGAAGCTTCGGTTATTTCTTGTCATAGTGGCAGGTCATTGTTACTATACAAGGTACACAAGTAACAAGGATGACTTCATGATCATAGTATCATGCTAGAAACTTAAGTAGTTCATACTAGAATTTTTATACTTGGATGAAGTGGTTTGTGACATTATGACATGCTTAGGATGTTGCTATGAGTTTATATGCATGATGACATGTTCATGTTTTGATATTTATGACTACAAGTCTTTATTCTGTATCAATATCAAGTTTTTAAAGTAATTATGGAGTGTAAGATAAGCTCTCATGAACATTGTTAGTAGTCATATTCAAGAAGAATGAAGCAAGTGAAATTATTGTTGAGCAAACAATCATGTTATATCGTGGCTATGATCACATATTAGAAAGCAAAGAAGTTTGAGCAAGTATAATTTATCCACTCGCAATTTAATATGTGCAATTTAATATGTGTAGAATAAGGTAAAAATAAAGGATTAAAACTAGTATTTTAATTACTAACAATAAAGATTAAATAATATCGAAGTCTATGTGCATTGTTGAATGTTGGTGTTTGTTAAGTGTTGGGACATCATCATAACTAACCTAATAATCACGTAAGGTGAAAGAAAATTCGCACCAAAACTCTTGGAACGTATATACCTTGAGTATGAAGAATAGAGGGAGTTGTAAGACCTTGTATTTTATGATTTCTAACCGGAGTACAAGACGTTGTACTTCTTATTTATTTATTTATTTATTTATTTATTTATTTATTTATTTACCATCTTTGAGTTTCTTCCAAGTTGGTGTCCTTTGGGTGATTGTTACAGGAGGAAACCCGTTCGATGCAAAATTTATAAATTAATAATTAAATAATTTAAAGTAAAGTGAGTCATTGTTACAGGTACTTGGCTGTGAAAGGTAAGTGTGTAAGACTATGTATTTATTTCATCGTCTTGCCTAGGACCATTCATGCTAGTGTGTTGCATAGTCTTTTGTAATTATGTACTCAACCTTGCTCATTACATGTTTTTTATGCATGGCATTCTCTCTGTCTTTGCCCTATGACGACCCATTTCGATGGTGAGTAGGAGTTTAGATTAAAGCGAAAGCAACATATATAGGTGGAATATAAGTCAATCATGCTGGGATTGAGTGAAGAGAGTTCCTATTTATCTTTCTTCGTTCTTTTGTTTTGGACATGTTTCTTTTGCTAATTGGGACTAACAATTGTTTTTAAGTTTGCAAATTAATTTGGTTTTGATGGACCGCTGGTTCGATTCCAAATTGTAATAAATTATTTTAAATGGGTTTGACTATTTGGTTTTTAATTTGACTTTGAATTGTATTAGAAGTAGAACTATTCAGTTGCAGTACTTTGATAAAAGACTTAAACGTTTTCACGGTGGTGGTAATACTTTGGTTTTTCCTAGATTAGTAGTAGCATTTCATTAAATGTTTTCCAAAAATAGTTAGGAATTTTTAGGGTGTTATAAGTTCAGTTCCAATCAGTTCAGTTCAGCTCAAATCAGTATATTTCAACTCTTCTTTTATTTAGCTAATTTTTATTTTGCTAATTTATTTGTCCCTAATATCATTTGTTCATAATATATTATTTTGTTTATAATATAATTTGTTCATAATACATTATTTTGTTCATAATTATTTGTTCATATACATTATTTTGTTCATAATGTTTTTTTGTATATACTTCGTAATATTTTTGTTCATAATATTATTATATAGTGTGTTCATAATATTTTTTTGAAACATTAATTATCATTTTTATCTTTTATTTCATATATATATTTATTAGTTTATGAGTTTTGATAAAAAATAAATTATGAAACTATCATTCACGAAAAGAAACAAAAAAAATAAGTGGATTATCAATCACAAATATAAGAAAATACCACATAAGTGGATTACCATTCACAAAATATGAAACTACTACATATGAAAATGTATTAATGATTTTTGTTTCATAACGAAATATATACTACTTATAACGAAATATATATTTTTTTTGTATCATAATTATTAGTGTATTAATATCAAAATTATTACTATATCATTACTAATTCCCTGTTAAAAATCATTAATCCATATAAAAACATTTAGTTCAGTTCAACTCTAGTCAGTTTAATTTAGTTCAATAAATATAAGCAGGCCCTTACTCTAAAGAAATGGGTATGAAATTGGTAATATTATTATAGGTTTTATATTTAGAGTGATAAACTTATAATGATATTGACAATACCTACTATGGCGTTATACAAGTGGCAGAAGCCCACCTCATACACTAGTACAAAAAACAAGATTTGCTGCGGTTTTTTGCCGGTTATTTGCTGCGGTTTTGAACCGCAGCACTTATAGCAGCAGCAAATAAGAAAAACTTATTTGCTGCGGTTTAACCGCAGCAAAAAATAAGAACCGCAGCAAATAATCCTGTTTCCCACCATTTTTTTAGGTGTTATTTGCTGCGGTTCTCCAAACAACCGCAGCAAATAACCCTGTTTCCCACCATTTTTTGAGGTGTTATTTGCTGCGGTTGTTTGGAGAACCGCAGCAAATAGTTTTTTTTTTTTATTTTTGAATAATTTTCTAAAATGAAATTACGCTCCTAATTCCTAATATCATCCACGCTCCCTGCAAATAATATTCCGCAGCTAGTACCCAATTTATTGAAACCGAATTCAGTTCAATTAATATAAATTAATGAATTTTTTTTGTATACATACAACCTAGAAAGCCAGCCTTAGCCAAACTCAATCAATCCAGCTAAGGCAGCTCAAAACAAACCAACCTATACATCAAACAAATTACAAACTAAAAATCCAACAACCTAAAACCAAGAACAAACAAAACAAAACACAAAACACTTCTATCCCCACTAATATACCAAACTTGTAAACTGCCATCAAACTCAGCTGCAACCCTGCAGAGCCCCCAAAATTGCAACAAACAACCACAAACAACCACAACAATCCAACACCAAACACTGCTGAGAAATAACACCAACACAGCAACCACAAACACAACCAGCAGAGATTCAGCAAAACCCAAATGTCAGCCACAATATCAGCAGCCTGACCTGCATCTGCAGCCCAGCAAAAACTCCCCAAAACAACTACAAAGCGCAGCAACAACAGCCTACACAAACAGAAATCAACACGGCAACACCCACCACAACCAACAAAACTGCACACACCCTCAAAAAACAGCATCTCATAACTCAAACTCAACAAACCACAGCACCCCACCACCAACACACCAAAACCAGCATTAAAGTCAAAAAACAACCAACACACAACCAAGCAACCACTCAAATAGTAGTACAACCCTGCAGCAGCACCACACCTACCACCAAGTTCAACTAAACTCCAACCAAACAACCATACACAGCACAAACCACACACGGCTGCTAATCCCACCACCAACTACTATACTACAGTGTCACTGTACCATTATAGAAATTACCAATAGCAAAAGTTCAATTAATACTAAGTGAATGTACTATATATTCCGCTTCTCATAAACAATGGGTGTACAAGAATGTCGCAACTTGTCTCGAACCCCGCTTATTTGTGCTTTGCTGAAAGCCCTTCTCGAACCATGTAGCTTTTGTGAATACCTATAATTGACATAATTTAAACCAGTTGAATTGACATAAATTGACATAATTTAAGACGTAATAGCAATCAGACAAACCATAAGTGCATGTTAAACAAACAACAGGAACTTTGAACACATAAATCAACTACTAAGAACCACAACAACTCATGGCTCATAACACAACAACAGCTATGCATGTAGTCATGAAGGTAAGCTCAGTTGTGTACTCTATTTTACAAAAAAGAAGTTATTGTGATGAATGTGGGGTTTTAAAGGGGTTTCAGAAGAATATACTTAAAGGTCAAAATTTCTTCGGTAGAATTGCTTTCGATTGATAATCCTCCGCAGTCATCTTACTTTGCAAACCAAGTAAGTCTAGCATTTTGTAGCATATTATGTTGCTGATGAGATACTACAGTTCAAGTAGTTTATTATAACATACTGAAAAACCCCCATCTAAAGATTCAACTGAAACTGCAGACAATCCACGAGCACAGGTATACACGAACAATGCTCTCAAAATATTTTTCCATATAACACAAAAAAAAAACCGTGATGACTTATATGAAACCAGGTTCTGGAGCATGGTCATCGTTCGCACATAACACATATAGAAGAAATAATGGATATATGGATAGGAAAAGAATACATTAAGGCCTGAAAATATATCATGGATCCCCTTTAATGTTTTTTCCACAAACATATTCATGGATCCCTTTAATGTCTTTCAAAGGATAGCACCATCTCAAAACACGGGACCTAGAAGCTTAATCTCACGAACGAGATGTACAATTAGGTGGACCATTATATCGAAGAAGGCAGGCGGGAAATACATCTCAAACTTACAAGATTTTTCAACTCACACGTGCCTGGAGGGTATCTAGACGTAGTTGGATCTAGTGCTTGCTACTATGTATTGAAGAAGGACATAGTTCGTGATGGTGTACCTAACATGTTTAGGTAAAATCCCACGGATTGCAATTGGTAAAACCCTTGCATCATAACATGACAGTCGTGTGATTCATACTAGATACATCAACTCACCATCTAAAGTCACAAATCTTCTCATGTTAGAAGAATACCCTGACGCACCCTTTAAGTTGTATAAGATGTGCAGAGTGTATCTTCTCCTGTTTCGACATTGTGTAGCAAGCTGGAGAAGGTAGTAGGTTTTTTTCTCTCATTTGAACTTTGTTGCACCTTTCCTTCCCCTTCCTTTCTGTGATGGTACAATCTTCCTCCTGATTCTCCTTTTTTTCTCTCTCTTCAGCGGAGGCCAGAGCTCGGGTCGAACTCCAATTTGTTCAAGAACTCCCGATTTCCTTAGTGTCTTTATCTTGTTCGGAATGTTGAAAAGGTGGCCAGTAGGCTCGCAAACATTTTTCTCGATGTGCATCACATCGAGACAATGTCTGACTTGTAATCTCTCCAATATGGAAGCTGCCAAATATAGACCCTTTTTCCACAACCCGGAATAGTTGACATTCGGTTTCCCAAAAGGGTTTGAACCCCTTAACCTGTGAATACCCCTCATAACCAGTTAATGGACGACGAGCAACACGATCCTCAACCATCCCATTGAATGGCTTCTTTTTCTTCCGAAAGGGGTGTTAGTGGAAGGAATCTTCGATGACACCAGTCAACATACTTACCCACCCATGTGGATCACCATCGTCCATGCCAAATGGGCAAGCCTTCATCCCTTTGTTTCTTGTACCCAGATGTACCATAAGCTGGAAAGTCGTTGACAGTCACAAAACCATTGCACGCAACGTGAAAGTCTCCTTTGCATGGGATCATACACCAAAACACCCTCATCCCATAATTTTCTTAAGTCATCAACTAAGGGCTCCAAATACACATCAATGTCATTACCGGTTGCTTTGGACCAGAAATAAGAAGTATAGCATAAGGTACTTTCTTTTCATGCACAACCAAGGTGGAAGATTATAGATCGTTAAAATTAACCGCCATGAACTATGCTTCGAACTAGAGTACCGAAAGGTGTTCATTCCATCAGTCACAACCCAAGCCTGAGATTGCGATTGTCATCTCCAAATGTCTTATACTTCCTGTTGATAGTCTTCCATTCCGGACCATCAGCTGGATGTTGTAGCAAACCCTTCACCCTTCTACCCTCCCATGCCACCTTAGATTCTAGCATCCTTCGTAATTGAAAACAACCGCTTGAATCTGGTATTATTGGGAGATACCACAAACCTTGGACGGCGGAGCACTTTACCCCGGCCCCCCCCTTGTCGGTCAAACGTGGCAAATTGCCACTTGGACACTTATCCAACAACTCATAATCTTTTCGTTACAATATGCAATCATTTGGACAAGCATGTATTCTCTCTACTCTAGCCGAATGGACACATCAGCTTCTTAGCAGGTAAGTTGACTTAGGAAGCTCATTTCCATCCGGAAACATGCCACGCACTTTTCTAGTAACATTGTGAAACTTCTATCAGTCCAATTGTTTTCTGACTTGACACTAAACATTCCATCACCAACAAGAATGGTCAATTTAGTACAACCGGTGTACAAAGGCTTCGAGAGGCCTCTGAAATGGATTCAAGCCTCGTCCATTGTCAAGGCCTTCCACCTCTCTTCGACTCTATGATCCGCTTCATCGCGTTCGTAATCATTCCTATAGACATCATCATTGGTTGCATGAGTATAGTCCTTGTTATGTTGATGACTATATCTCATGTTGATGATTACCACGCGACGAAGGACCGTCATGGACCCTGTCTCACCTTGATAACTCCACACATAATAATCAGTCGAAAACCATGAAGAAGTAGGTGCAGCCTACCTCAGCAATACTTTCAAACTTACGATCTGCGCACACTTGAAACATGGACAGTAAAACCCCCCGGTTTTTGAGTTTGTATATGCTTCGGCTCGATCACAAAACTCAAACACCCTCTACAAATTTCGCTTATCATGGCAATTGTACATCCATGACCGATCCTTTGACATCTTGTGCAACTAATAACACACAATTGAGATATTCAGTACATAACTAGTAAATTTAATATATGGTTGTGTATAATTCTTTCAAAAATATGGTTCTTGCTTTAATAAACATTTATTACCACAATCAGTTCAGCAATTGCTTACTAAATTGAAGAAGCAAATTACACTATTAGTGAGAGATCATAAGGAATTTTTCAAAATCCATGTACAATTGTTAGATTCGGAGGTTGGTTTTGTTTTTCCATAGCATTCAGTTGTGAGTAGCGACTAAGAGCATGTTGGTTCAAAAACTTGGAATGGGATGAATGAATATGAAACCATAGAGTATGGAGTGAAAATCCGTTTTCTTTGTAAGTTGTTTGGTTCATCCTCATATGTTAACAACGGAGGTGTGGAATCCTATACCCTTGGTAATGATTCCAACTTTTCATCTTTTTCGTCATAAGAGCGACACCCATTCCATAGTACTAGAGGTTGAACCAACACCCACTCCTGAGTATTACGTAGGATTAGTAATGGATAATTTTTATTGTGAATGAATGAAAACTACACTTCTTCTAACTGTATAATTGAAATACTGATTTGAGTTTTGACTTTAGTATTTGAAATGGAGCTCCATCTTAGCTGGATTTGAGTTTCCAAGTTTTGGATTTTGTTGGTTACTATGTGTACCCTTGATTTTTTGAACCAAAACCAACATAAGATACCACGTAGTTCGAAATTCTATTTAAACCTTAAACCTAATGTAGCTTCTTTAAACTTTTAAAACGTAAAAGAACAAACAAATCCACAAAGGATCTTCAACCAACGGTCCAAACAGCATTGAAATCCTAAAGTGAAACATACACTGATAAGCATATAGAGTAAATAAGCCTTAGTAACAGCATTATCTAATTACAATTTTAACAATTCAAAAACCCCTTATTCCACAACAACAGCTTTCATCATCAGGCTTGATGTTGTATTACATACATTCATCGCTTGTAAATAATCAAATGTGTCAAAGAATAAATAATATCATGCCAATCAAATGGTTTGGTTTTTTTTAAGATCAGATGATAATTTTTCGGCACAGCTGTAATGCAAATAGCTTTGAAGAACTGATCAGCTAGAAAGTGGAAGGAATGAAAATTTATTGTACACTCTTAACAATTGACCAATTGACCATGGAGCAAATACAAGACCAACACGCTACAGCTTATAAAAATAAGTGGCTTAAAGATATTGATACATACCTAACAGCCCAAACCCACGTTCAAAAGTTTAATTGTGCAAAGACCTCGTGCCATAATGGTTGAAGTTAACTGGTGGGCGGTGCATAGGTGCTGTGGTAAAATGAAGAGAAAGGAAAGTATGGCAGAAATGATAGTGATTGGTGTTGGTGGATATATTAATACTTCAATAGGTCAACATTTGAAACTGAAAATTTGTCCTCCAAGGTTTTTCGAAAGGTTTAGGCTTAACTTGAATCCTAAAAGAGAGCTATGAACAACCCTCTTAGATCTTAAACTTTTTATGGCATTCATAATACTCATAGAAGATGCAATTAAGTTAATAAGGTGGCATTATTCTCTTCCAATTAACACTAGCTGGAACTGGAAGAGGATTACGTGCTGTTAAAGACCACTTAGCTGCAGTGTAATCAGCAAATGAGTTTAGAAGTTATACAAGTTCTCTGCAACTGCAATTTTCACAAGTTGAATACAAGGTTTTTAATTGGATTTGGAATTGGAATGTCTGGAATAGGCTCTGTACCTAAGCATAGATTCTGTATGTGGCTTGCTTCGAAGCAAAGGCTTAAAACAAGACCAGGTTGCATAAGTGGGTGTTGCTTAGAGAGATTGCTTAGTATGTGGTGCTGAGGTTGAATCACATCATCATCATTTTTTAACTGCCCTTTCAGTTGGCATGCGGGTAGCAGGTGCAGAGTGGATTATGCCAAATAGCAAATTCAGGAATATATATTTGGCCTTAAGATGGATGAATAAAATGCTTGCAGGCAAATTCAGGAAGCAGGTCTTAAATGCTGCAATTACAGCAACTGTGTACTACTATGGAAAAACAGGATGATTTACAGGTATTACAGGTCTTAAATGCTGCAATTACTGCATATTTGATCAATTAACAAGCAAAGCTAAAATTTCACAGCATGATTTACATCATAGATTGATAACAAACTAAGCTCCCACATGTATCAGATCCTCTTGACTTAGACCAATCAGAAGCAATTAATAATATAAGGTAACCTCAAATGATAATCGAAAACAACGACAACAACTCTCGATATATAAAATGATCTGATTGGTCACCAGATCCTCTATCATTTTTATAGTAAATAGAAGTCATCACAATTTCTGCTCTCTTAGTTAATCTTTTCAGTTCAAAAAAATAATAGCCAAGGAAACAAGAAAAAATAGCCACAAGAAATAAACGAATCCTAAGAAGCAGAAACAAAAAACCCAAACTAATCCTAAGAAGCAGAAACAAAAAACCCAAACCCTTAAACGACCATAAATTCGTCATAAGAACCAACCAAACGAATTACAATTTTTTCAAACAAAACAGAATTTTTTGTAACAAAAAATTACCTAAACAACAAAGACGAAGACCGACGAGGAAGGTAGGAGACGCCGACTGAAGAAGATAAGAGCGACAAAAGAAGATAAAGGCGACAGAAGAAGATAAGGGCGATGAAGATTGGGTCTTTGTGGACTGTGTAGATCGAGGGAGTTAGGTTTGTCACTGTGACTTCAGATCGAAGGAGTGTTTGAGGAAGAAAGACGAAGTTGCTTGAGGAAGAACAATAATGGGAGTTAGGTTTGAGTGTGAGTGTTTGAGTGTGAGTGTTTGAGAGGAGTGTTGTTTGAGTGTGAGTGTGAAGAAAGACACGAATTAAAAACGAAGGACAACAAAAGAAAAAAAAATAAATAAATAAGAACAGTACACTCCCAACGGAAAAAAAAAAAGAAAAAGACAAAAAAATCTACATCACTATTTGCTGCGGTTAAAAACCGCAGCAAATAATCATATATAGCAGCAAATAATACTCCTTATCCAAAATATCAATGTATTTGCTGCGGTTTTTATAAAATCCCAAAAAACCGCAGCAAATAAGGCGCAGCAAAATGTATTTTTTGTACTAGTGATATCTCAACCCCCAAAATAGAGAAATGGGGTTGTGGTATAGTGACGACATCATTATGGGTAGGGGAGTGCAAAACCGGATATCGGAAATTTTCCGATCCGGAAATTCCGATATCCGAATTTTCTAAACCAAAAAAATTGACTCTGTTTCCGTTCCAGAAAAATTGGAATTCCGGAAATTCTGATATCCTGAAAAACAGGATCGAAAATCCGAATATCCGGTTCCGAATTTTACACAAAAAATTTCTCCAAAACTTACATCTATACCCTTAAAAAAGCTGATCGGAAAACCGGAAATCCGAAAAATCTGGTAAACCAAAATTCAGGATTTCGTTTTCCTTAAAAATTCAGAATCTAGACTTTGAAAATTCCCGTATCTGATTTTAAAATCCGGATATCCAATCCAATTTTTTCGAATTTAAAAAAATCGGATCGGATTTTCGGAAAAGAAAATCGAACCGAAAATTCGAAAACGGAATTTTTTGCATACCCCTAATTATGGGATATTCTTACCCCTTGAGTCAATGA
Organism: Suaeda aralocaspica; assembly: GCA_016808085.1. Lineage (NCBI taxonomy): Eukaryota > Viridiplantae > Streptophyta > Magnoliopsida > Caryophyllales > Amaranthaceae > Suaeda > Suaeda aralocaspica. The sequence continues at coordinate 14,868 of PYUH01000255.1, read as the reverse complement.
GGAAGCATGTGAGGCTCTTAGTTGAAATCACTATATGTCTATGTATGTGGGACCAATATAATTAGGAAGAGGAAATGTTCAAAGAATAATCATTACTGCCTTCCACACCTTTTAAGGGTTAAAGGGTGAGATTAAGGAGGTAAGGATAAGTAGATTGATAACATTTAAAGGATTTGGCGAGTTTTAGCCTCACTAAGTGTTGAAAACTACTTTTGGGGGACTTATGACCTGTTTATATTTATTGAAAACAATTGAATTGATTGAACTAAGTTGAACTAACTGATTGGAGTTGAGCTGAATTGAGCTGAAAGTAATTTTTTAGTATGGATATTAATGATTTTTAACTTTGTATTATTAATGGAGTAATGATTTATTACTATGAATGTTTTTTAACTATGATTTTTACACATGAACAATTTTTAACTATGGATAAACCATGATTATCGATTTTTAACTACGATTAACAATGATTATTGTTTTTTAACTATGATAACTATGGATTGATGATTTTTAACTATGGTTTATTACTGATTTTTAACTATGGAGTAATGACATAGTAGTAACTTTGATATTAACCCACTAATAATTATGTAACAAAAAATATTTTGTTATTGGTAGTTTATATTTTATGAAACAAAAATTAGTAACACATTTTCATATGTAGTATTTTCATAATTTTGTGAATGGTATGGTAATTCGCTTATGTGGTATATTCATAATATTTTGAATGATAATCCACTGATATTTAAGTTTCATAATATTTTTTTCGTGAAAATTATAACCTAATAAATATTAATATCAAACAAAAAATAATAATGATAATTTGTTTCAAAAATATATTATGAACACAATAACAATACTTTGAACAAAATAAAACCAAAAACAAAATAACACTAAGGCCATGTTCTTTCCGATTGAAACATAGTTGAATTGAATTGAACATAACTAAATTGAACAGCACTGTAGTGAGCCAAATTGAATTGAAATGGAGATGGGATGAACTGAACTGAATGGAGATGAGACGAACAGAATTGTATTGAACTAAACTGAATTGAACTGAACTGAATAAAGATGAGTTGAATTGAATTAAATTGAACTGAACTGCCAAAAATTTAAGTCCAAAAGAACACGACCTAATAAAACCAATGCACATTAATAATATCTATAAAATATACTAAAAGGCGTCCCTTTCAAAAGCCACAATGACACGTGGCACTCTCTAAGTATATGCGCCACGTAAGCATGGCATGTCACTAAGAAAAATAAAGTACGCTTGGAGCTAGACTTTAACCCATAACATGATACAAATCAAATTCAAGCGTTTACCATCCAAACTAACCTTTATTTGGTGAATTAAATGTCTACATAGTATTATACTAAGTATAATCTTTTTACTCATGCAGTAAATGAGAGGTTAGTGTTTTTATTTTTTATTTTTATAATTTTCACAAGACTACCCAAGACAATGCTCGGGCCGTTATGCTAGTTATAAACAAAATAAAGCCAAATACAAAATAACAATATTATCAACAAAAATATAACGAAGTATGAATAAAATATTATTATTAACAAAATAATGTATATGAACAAATAATATCATGAACAAAATAATATATTACGGACAAATAATATTAGAAAGAAATAAATTAGCTAAATAAAAGAAAACTGAACTGAATTAAACTAATTCTGAACTAATATCAAGCTTAAGGGTCTGTTTACTTCATTTTAAAATCAGTTCAGTTTATTTCAGCTCCATTCAGTTCAGCTCCAATCAGTGCGGTTCAATTCAGTTCAGTTCATCTCAACACTTCTTTAATTTTGTTTGAAATCAGTTCATTTCAACACAATTCAGTTCAGTTCGATTCACTTAAGATTTTCACTTCACCTCCAATCATTTTAGTTCAGTTCACTTCACTTCACTCCACTTCAACTATTTGGAGAGAAGTAAATAGTCACAAAGTAAATATGCTCTTAGAGACAAAAATTGCGTGTGCGAAAAGGATCAAATCTGCTTATGTGCATCTAATTAGAGCTGAGTTTTGGTAAATGGAGGGGGAAATTCTCAAAAATAAAAAAACAAAAATAAAATAAAATCAGTACATGCAAAACCTAATCTTTCCGACACAAAGATAAAAAGATTGAGAAAAGAACATAAACAGATTAAAGTTTATAAGTTTAAAGTGATAATGGAGTAATTGATTGAATATTAGATCAACCATCAGGTTAGGTATTTATTGTCATTTTGTACTTGTCTTCTTGTGGAAGATTGACTGATTAATGATTCACTAATCAATCATGCACTGTCTATTCAATGTTTTTTAATGTGTTTGCCTGCTTAAGCCTTAAGGGCCTGTTTACTTGTCTTCCTCTGGAAGATTGACTGATTAATGATTCACTAATCAACCATGAACTGTCTATTCAATTTTTTTTAATGTGTTTGGGAGCTTAAGGGCCTGTTTATTTCAAATGAAAATAGCTGAATTGAATTGAATTGAATGAATTGAACTGAACTGAACTGAAAGTTTTTTATAAAGGATTAATGAATAGCAAAATAAGGAAAGAGCTGAACTGAACTGAACGAAGTTGAACTGAACTAAACTAAACGGTTGTTAAGCTGAAATAAACAGGCCCTAAATGCGGTAATAAGATTTAATCCTAGGATCATTTGAAATGGGAAAGAAGCAAACCACTTGAGTTACTCTACACCTTTTAATTTGCTAAATTTTATTTAAATAAAAATTTTAATTTACTTGCTACATTACTTATTTTGGTAAGTCGGGGTCACGTATGCCTTTTATTGTTTTGCCCTCACTTTTGTTATTTTACACTCATTATTTTGTCCCTTTAACTCTTACTTAAATACTTCCATTTAATCTTTTTCTATCTTTTTAACACACATTATACAAAGAGTATAAGTTGTCCACCGTTAACTTGGACATGCCTAAAATAATTTACTTTGTAGCAATTACTACCTCAATTTCTTATTAATTGTAACATTTGAATTTTTTTATACTACCTCTGACGTAAATTAATTGCAAATTAAATAATGATTTATGAGATATAAACAGTTGTTTGTTGCAACTAATTCATAACAGAAGTAGTATCTCACAAATAATACCCAGTGTTGCAATTAATAAGAAACGATTATAATAGCAGAATAAACAAAAACATGATTCACGTACACAACTAAAGTATAGTGAATAGTATTACTATTTAGCAAAGGAACACTTGCATTAGTTGTATATATATCCCATTATCCCTTCACTAAAACATAAAACTATTTAAAGGGGCACTAATAAGCAATAACCTGTTTATCTATTACGTTTTCATACCATCACAAATTCAATTCTATTCTAGTAACAATTCAAAATGAGTGTCAAAAAGAAGAAACCCACTATGATATATCCAGCTTTAGAGACCCCAAAAGTAAATCTATGGTTATCAAGGATAGATATGATGATACGTCAACCTTTTTCACATACTCATCTTTTTGCTGTGTATCATCATCCAACTAATGATGCATCGTCCACAAATTTTTTTAACACCAATGTTTTGAAAGAGTCCCTTAGTAGAGTCCTAGTACCCTTTTATCCTGTGGCAGGTAGGCTAAAATTCAACGTTGAAAATGGTCGGTATGAAATCGAATGCAATGCTAAAGGAGCCTTGTTTATCGAGGCCGAGGCAATGTCACATTCTCTAGCTGATTTTGGGGACTACTCGAGGCCAGATTCCGAGATTCGTAAGATGATTTTCCCAACGGTAGACTACTCTGGGGGGCTATCCTCGTTTCCATTGCTAATATTGCAGCTCACTCGCTTCAACTGCGGGGGTGTTTGTCTTGGATTTTTAGTACACCATCATGTTGCTGATGGTACTTCTCACTTGCACTTTATGAAGTCATGGGCAAGACTAGCCAAAGGGCTTGACCTTGATGTATATCCTTTTCATGATAGGGCTACATATCTTGGTTCTCGTCATCCACCTCAAGTTAAGTTTCAACACAAGGAGTATGATCATCCTTCCTCATTCCGCAAGGTCTACTCATCAGGTTAGTTTTACTTCTCATTAGGGTTTAAAGGAATCAAAGCTATGGGATTTTAGTTCATCTTCATACCAATTTGACATCATATGATATATCATCAACTTACTTGATAAGATCAGTTGATATAGCCTCCAATTTAAAAAGATGAGGGTTGGGAGATAAATAAAAGAAAATATGCCAAAGTGAATGTTAATTATAGTGAAATTTCTAAAAAAGCATATTGATTTAGTTAATAGAAAAACTTATAAATCACACGGTTATGAGAGTGAGGGTGTAGACACCGAAAATTTATTAAAGTGTCAAAATTAAAATAAATTAATTTTTTGAGTTAAATAAAATAAAATAAATATTTGCTCAATATAATTAATTTAGCCCTTTAAATTAAAATATCCAAATTAATTAGATAATTTGGGTCATAATTACATTATTTGGGCCGACTATATTATTAGTCCAACTAAAATGTTTATTGGGCCAAAAAGACTACAAAACTTCCAAGTCATCAGAAGAGTCCAAGCCCACTTCTCCGGGTCCAAGATGGAGGTCAAAATCTCCTATAAATACCCATCATCACCTCAAAGGTGGAGGAAAAAAGGAGGAGGAGAAATTCATGGGGAAAAAAGTCAATCAAGGACATTCCAAAGAATTTACAAACTTTCTCTGTCAACAATCAATAAGCACTACAAAATTGTGCCGATTGTTCAGGGATACTCAAACACATTCAAAGTGACATTGAAGCTGGTCAACCCCCACTCAAATTTGGTTGACAATAGCAGGTGTCATCTTTGGTTAACGTCGACAGGTGTCATCTTTGGTTGACGTCAGCAACTGTCAAATTTGGTTGACGTCGACAAGTGTCATCCTAGCAGTGGAACAGAATCAGAAGGCTTAGTTTATTTTTTATAAACTGTTTACAGAGATTGTACCTACATTCAAATTATTAATAAAATATTATTTGTTTACTTAATTACTTGTCGTTGACTTTGACTTGAAATTTAGTAGCAACAAATTTCTGGCACGCTCGGTGGGACCATCTCTGCTTCTCATCTCTGTTCTTCAAACACTTAAAAAAAAATTAAGAAATGTCTTCCAACAAGAGCGTTTCAAACTGAGAGAAAGAAGTCTGTCAATACTCGACGACAATCAGCAAGCCTCGGTGAAGTCATTGGAAATCCTGACAATGGCATATTCACCAGGGGAATGAAAAGAGCTGCAGTCACGTCTGCTGCAGCAAGTCTGCGTGCAGCCGCGGTACCTACCAAAGTACGCAATAATAGCGTTGTTGAGGCTGCTTTGGAGGCACTTAACACATCTTATAGGGCGCGTGAGTCTCCTGTCTTTGGTTCAAACTCTACCACTGAACATACAAGTTCAAGTTCCATTGCTGGACACAAACGATTGTCATTGACTTCTTTCAAGTCGCCAAGACAAATTGATGTTGACAAGGAAGAAGACTTAGTCGTTCACACTAGTCCCCTTTACAACCCAAACATAGAGGTTGAATCTGGAACTGATAGTAGTTCTCCTCTATCATCTCCTTTCAGGCCTTTTGTGCTCAAGGAATCAGGTGAATCATCACAGCTGGACACTGCCTCTGTCATGGTGATTCATGAAAACAAAACCATGGAGGAACAACTTGCCGACATGAATGCTCTCATTAGCAAGTTGATAAAAGATGGAGAGGAAAAGGATGCTGAAATTAAGAAGCAAAACGAGCAAATTGCTAAACTGACAAAGAAGATTGGGAAGCAAATTGTTGAATCGTCTGAAAGTGACGAGGACGACTCTGAATCTGAGGATAATTCAGACAATGAGAAGGACAAAGCTGGTGATCCCAAGAATGCTTTAGTTACTGCTCGACAAATTAAAGACATGATAGCTGAAGCAATCAAGAATCAAACAAGTGTCAGTGGAAAGGAGGATCATCGTTACGTGAAGCCTTATACCAAGAGGATTGATAAGTTGCGCATGCCAGCCGGTTATCAACCACCGAAGTTCAATCAATTTGATGGTAGGGGCAACCCTAAGCAACATGTCGCACACTTCGTTGAGACGTGTAACAACGCTGGTACTACCAATGACTTGTTAGTCAGACAATTCGTTCGTTCTGTCAAAGGTATTGCCTTTGATTGGTATACTGATCTTTCCCCCCAATCAATTGATAGTTGGGAGCAAATGGAGGGAGAATTCTTGAATCGGTTTTCTAGTACCAGGCGTGTTGTCAGCATGGTTGAGTTGACTGACACTACACAGTGGAAGGATGAACCGGTCATTGACTACATTAGTCGATGGCGCGCTCTAAGTCTTGAATGCAAGGACAGACTGACTGAAACTTCTGCTGTAGAGATGTGTATTAATGGAATGGATTGGGATTTGCGGTACATTCTTCGTGGAATAATGCCAAAGACATTCCAGGAGTTAGCAACACGGGCCCATGACATGGAGCTTACCATTGCTAGCAAAAATAAAAGTAAAAAAAAATTTGAGACGAAGGAAAAGAAAGAGTTCAGAAAGGGTGATAAACCTTCCAAAAGCTCTACAAAAGAGTCAATGGTGATCACTACCGCTTCTTCTCCAATAAAAATCTCAGGAAAGGCTAAGGAGGAGAAGAAGACTTCTTACCCAAGAGTTTACAGAGGCGATAAGCCAACCTTGAAAGAGTTACAAGCAAAGAAGTATCCGTTCCCTGACTCAGATTTGTCTGGAATGCTGGATGAGTTACTGGAAAAGAAGATAATTGAGTTGCCTGAATCTAAGCGGCCTGAGGAAATGAATAAAACGTCGGATCCAAACTACTGTCGATATCACAGGTTGGTGAGTCACCCTATTGAAAAGTGTGTTACATTGAAGGAGAGGATCATGCGTCTTGCTCAAGAAGGGAAGATTGTGCTTGATCTCGATGAAGCTGTAGGGACTAACCATGCTGCAGTAGTGACTGATGAGCCTTCTCTTCAGTTGGAATTAATACAGTTTGGGTCTCTGGAGCCTGTTTTGCTGCAAATCCGACCATTCCATGTTCAATGTAAAACGGAGACACATGTTGAAAAGTATGTGTCAAACGACGATGACAATGACGAAGGATGGACCCTAGTGACAAGGAGATGTACTAGGAAGCAAATGACTTTAAAGTTGCAACCCCCTTACCAAAATAGAGGACAAAAAAGAAATAAAACTGCTAAGCGTCCAAAGAGGAGACCAAAAAGGGGCACAAAACATAAAATGATGCAAGATGAAGTGCTTAAACAAGAAATTGTTGCTCCTATAACTTTAGAAGAATTCTTTCCCAAAGAGTACTTGAATGTTGTGACTGTCAACACAGTCTCAGTTGAAGTTAAGGAACATGAAAATGATGAAGAAGAAGAAGAAAAGAAGGATGAACAAGTTAATGAGCATGAGGTATCACTTAAATTAACCCTTCAACATTCGGGGTCGTCGACGGATCCGAAAATATCGGCTATCCTTGATGCTCTCCCCACGTGCATGGGATGGAGGGAAATATGTCGTTTGCCAAGAGAATTGTGTAAAAAACTGGCTTTGGCACTTCAGCAGCCAGAGCTATATGCCGATAGGGCGGAAGATGTTGGTGAAGTCAAAGAAAATTCTGACAAATACGCGTCATGTAATAGCGCCATAGTCTTTACTGATGATGACTTGCTCATGGGATCTAAACCCCACAACCGTCCGTTATTTATGACAGGATTCGTTCGGGGTCAAAAGGTCGGTCGTATTCTAGTAGATGGTGGGTCGGCTGTAAACATCATGCCTAAGTCCACAATGAATGAATTAGGGATCACAGTAGCAGAACTATCCCAAAGTCGAATTGTGATTCAAGGATTTAATTTGGAGAGTCAGCGTGCAATTGGCATAATTCGTGTCGATCTCACCATGGGTGACTTGACAACACCTACTCTTTTTCATGTGATTGATGCTAAAACTTCTTACAAAATGCTGCTTGGACGCCCATGGCTGCACGAAAATGGTGTGGTTGCATCTACCCTCCATCAGTGTTTAAAATACTATCGTGGAGGAGTAAGGAAAATTAATGGAGATGTCAAGCCCTTCACTAGAGCAGAGTCTTACTTTGCGGATGCCAAGTTCTTTGAGAGTGATGAGGGAACTTCGTCTGAAATATTGCCGTCTCAAATTGCTTCGACAGGCAAAAAGGAAAACAAAACAAAGGTTGAGGCTCCAACACTAGTGAAAATCACTAAGTCAACTCCTGTTGAACAGCAAATTCTTCCGGAAAAGAAGGCCAAAGAAAAAGTTGAAAGCTTTCTTCCAAAGAAGACAGAGACAACTCCAGTTCTCCGTTACGTACCCAAGTCGCGCCGCAAGGAAGGCGAATCACCATTTGTGTTGTGTCAAGATGCTCAAGTTAAGCATAGCCAAAATCAAAAGGCTACAACTTTGGTTAAGGAATTAAAGGACAAAGATGTTGTATTACCATTGTCTAAAGATAGTCAAAGTCAAAAGCCAATGACTTTCAAGTGGGTCGAAAGTTCCAAAAACCAAGGTCTCAATAAAGACAAGTTCGACCCAAAAGCATATAAGCTATTGGCAAAAGCTGGGTATGACTTTGAAAATCCCACGCCGATGGGAAAAGTTGTTGAAGTTAAGGCAAACGGACTCAATGGTACGCAAAAGATGCTTCAGCAGTATGGCGTTAAAGTAAATGTGCCAAGGGCAGGTCTCGGTTTTGAATCGTCCGAGCCTATCAAGATCACTGTCGGGCATAGGGCAAATACTTCTTCCATGCAATACATTACAGCATCAGAATTGGATGAAGGTAGGGGTGAAGACGATGACATGCCACCACGTGGTTCTATATCTAATAGGGTAGATCCATCAAGATCCAAATCACGCCCCTCTATATTTGATAGGCTAGGCAGACGCGAAGATGTTGCAAAGAACGATGATCAAATCTTATCTCCAAAAGCTTTATGCATAAGGGATAAGCCATCTGTCTTTAACAGGATTGGTGCAACACCTAAGATTCAAAAGTCGTCGCGGCAGTCGGTCTTTAGTCGTTTGAAGAGTAAAGTTAATGAAGCTAAGGAAGATGGCTCCAAGAAAAGTCGTGTTAAAGGAAGGTATGATGTCAGGAGTGTCGTTCCATCTAGGATGATACGAAAGCAAGAGGTTGAGATCACCAAATGACAGCCTCTAAAGGCCAAGGGTCGGATGGTTATCATCTTTAAGCAAGATGAACCATGTGAGGAGTTAGAACAAATTGTTATGTCGCATCACGTTACAGTGCNTGTCGCATCACGTTACAGTGCGAGAATTCTCTAACTTAGAGGAAGAAGTTGAAACTGATGAAGCTCCCAAAACATTGGAAGATGGTGGGCAAGCCACGGTGGATAATTTGAAAGAACTAAACTTAGGGAGTTCTGAAGATCCTCGACCAGTGTATGTTAGTGCTCATCTCTCTCAAGAAGAGGAGCAAGAATACTATAATCTGTTGTCTGATTATAAAGATGTCTTCGCTTGGAGTTACAAAGAAATGCCAGGACTTAACCCAAAAGTTGCGGTACATCGCTTGGCAATAAAGAAAGGTGTCAGTCCAAAGAAACAACCTCAGCGAAGGTTCAGGCTAGAGTTAATCCCTGAAATAGAGAGTGAAGTTAACAAGCTCATAGATGTCGGCTTTATTCGTGAAGTCAAGTACCCAACTTGGATAGCAAATATAGTTCCTGTAAGGAAGAAAAATGGACAGTTGAGGATTTGTGTTGACTTTCGTGATTTGAATGACGCATGTCCAAAAGATGACTTCCCTCTTCCAGTCACTGAAATCATGATCGATGCAACTACTGGTCATGAGGCTTTGACATTTATGGATTGTACAGCTGGATACAATCAGATTCAAATGGCGAACGAAGACCAAGAGGCAACTGCCTTTCGCACTCCAAAAGGGATATTTTGCTACAAAGTCATGCCTTTTGGACTAAAAAATGCTGGAGCTACATACCAACGGGCCATGCAAAAGATATTTGAAGATATGATGCACAAAATCGTGGAATGCTATGTTGATGATTTGGTGGTTAAGTCTACAAGAAGGAAGGACCATTTGGAAGATCTTCGCAAAGTGTTTGAGCGGTTGCGAAAATGTCAACTTAAAATGAATCCTCTTAAATGTGCATTCGGCGTCACGTCTGGAAAGTTTCTAGGATTCATTGTGAGACATAGAGGCATTGAGATCGATCAAGCCAAGATCAAAGCGATCCAAGAAATGCCACCACCCAAGAATCTGAAGGAGGTGAGGGGCCTCCAAGGGCGCCTTGCTTATATACGACGATTCATTTCTAATCTTGCTGGAAGATGTCATCCTTTTAGTCATCTCATGAAGAAGGGTTCCCCATTTGAATGGGATGAATCATGTCAAAATGCTTTCCAAAGTATAAAAAATTATTTGTCTTCTCCTCCAGTGCTGGGGGCACCAATTAAAGGGAAGCCACTTATCCTTTATATTGCCGCACAAGAACGATCCTTGGGGGCAATGTGTGCCCAAGAAAATGAAGAGGGTAAAGAAACTGCGCTGTATTACCTAAGTAGAACCTTGGTAGGAGCAAAAATGAATTATTTTCCTATTGAGAAAGTTTGTCTTGCTTTGGTTTTTGCCATCCAAAAGTTGAGACACTACATGCAGGCTCATACAGTTCATGTTGTTTCAAAAGCAGACCCAATCAAATACATATTGTCAAGACCAGTACTCGCGGGTCGACTTGCAAAATGGGCCATTCTTTTAAAACAATATGACATCATTTTTGTCCCTCAAAAAGCTGTTAAAGGACAAGCAATAGCTGAATTCTTTGCAGATCATCCAGTACCCGCAGAATGGGAATTTAAGGATGATGAGTTGCCAGGAGAAGGAGTATTCTATGTGGATGTCTTACCACCTTGGCAAATGTATTTCGATGGGGCAGCTCGTCGTGATGGAGCAGGTGCAGGGGTTATACTACTGTCACCCGAAAAGCATGTGCTAACTTATTCATTTGTCTTGACTCAACTATGCTCAAATAATGTGGCTGAGTACCAAGCTCTTATCATAGGCCTCCAAATGGCTATTGAAATGGGAATAAAGGACTTGGACATTTTTGGAGACTCACAATTGGTAATAAGTCAACTTTCTGGTGAATATGAAGTCAAGAAAGAAGACTTACTCCCTCTCCACAGGCGTGCTTTGAAGCTACTGGCCAAGTTTGAAACTACTAAGTTAGAACATGTTCCAAGAAGTGCCAATAAGATGGCTGACGCGCTTGCTAATCTTGCAGCCACTTTGGCACTGGGGGCAGAGGAGACCATGAATGTACCTGTGTGTAATCGATGGGTTGTGTCGCTTGATGAGGAAGAGAGTGATGAAGAGGTCAATTCAATATTTGTCTATCAAATTAACAAGGAGGATTGACAACAACCACTTATAGATTATTTGGAACATGGAAAGCTACCAATCGATTTAAAGCGCAGGAATGAGATACGTCGTCGAGCTCCAAGATTTACATACTACAAGAAAACACTTTATCGAAGGTCCTTTCATGGCCTTTGGTTGAGGTGCCTTGCAGAAGATGAAGCGACAAAAATCATGGAAGAAGCTCACTCTGGGATCTGTGGTGCTAATCAATCAGGCCCAAAGTTGCATGATCATGTCAAAAGAATGTACTACTAGCCTACAATGGTACAAGATTGCATGGATTACGCGAAGAAATGTGAAGCATGTCAGTTCCATGCCAACTTTATTCATCAACCCCCAGAACCATTACATCCCACAGTGGCTTCTTGGCCCTTTGAAGTATGGGGACTTGATGTTGTAGGACCTATCACTCCAAAGTCGTCCACAGGTCATGCATACATTTTGGCTGCAACGGACTATTTCTCCAAGTGGGCTGAAGCAATTCAACTTCGTGAAGTGAAGAAGGAAAATGTGGTTGACTTCATTCGAACTCACATTATCTATAGATATGGTGTACCAAAACGAATTGTCACTGACAATGGGACACCATTTTACAACAGGTTGATGACAAGTCTCTGTGAAAAGTTCAAATTTACCCAACATAAGTCGTCAATGTACAACGCTCCTGCAAATGGGCTAGCTGAAGCCTTTAACAAAACGCTTTGTAACTTGTTGAGTAAAGTAGTGTCAAAAACTAAGCGTGATTGGCATGAGCGGATTGGAGAAGCTCTTTGGGCATACAGGACAACATATAAGACTGCAACACAAGCAACGCCATATGCTTTGGTGTATGGTGTGGAACCTGTCCTACCATTGGAGTTGCAAATCCCATCATTACGAGTTGCTATACAAGAAGGCCTAACCAATGAAGAAAGCGATAAGCTTCGATTAGCAGAGTTAGAAGCACTTGATGAAAAGAGGCTACAGGCTCAACAAAGTTTAGAATGCTACCAAGCTCGCATGTCACGGGCCTTTGATAAAAAAGTTAGGCCTCGTTCATTCCAAGTTGGGGACATGGTGCTGGCAGTAAGAAGACCTATAACTACATCCCGTAAGACTGGGAACAAATTCACTTCTAAGTGGGATGGCCCTTATGTGGTGCGAGAGGTCTATACAAATGGAGCTTACAAAATAGTAGACAGTGATGGGTTGCGCATCGGTCCTATAAATGGCAAATTCCTTAAACGCTACTACTCTTGAAGTGAAGTTTGTTGAAGAGCAGTAGTAAAAGCTCAAAAAAAAAAAAGCTGCCACTAAGAACTACGTATGGCTTGATCTTGCAAAGCGATGACATTGTTGCTTGCAGGTACGTAGGCAGCTTGAGTAAGTAGAAGTGATGTGACATTCGATGATATATGATGAAAGAATGAAACCTCAAGTTCAGCCAAAAACATAACAAAAAAGAACATATATCTACCTACGAAGCAAGAGTATTAAACTGCAAGTCAAAAAAAAAAAAAAAAAAAAAAAAACCATCTCCTAAGCAAGAGTATAAACTGCAAGTTCAAAAAATTATTTCCTAAGCAAGAGTATAACCTACAAGTTCAAAAAATTATTTCCTAAGCAAGAGTGTAAACTGCAAGTTTAAAAAATAAATCTCCTGGCCCGCAAGAGTCTAAACTGTGAACGGCTAAAACAAAAACAAATAAATAAACAAAATTAACGGTGCAAGGCCTAATCAACGTCCATCCATGTTGTGGGTGTAATCGAGGACTGGTAGTCAAGTATCTGCCTCTTATGTTCCTCAAACTCCTTAATTGCTTCGGCATCCCACATAGGAGTAGCCTCCAGTTCCGCTATGCGTTTCTCTGCAGCTTGCACTTTATCCTCGAAAGAAGTTCGAGAATTTTTCTCTTCCTCCAATTTGAGACGAAGAGCCTCAATTTCCATCTCCAACTGTTTCTCTTTCTTCAGTGATGCAGCAATTCCAGACTTAAACTGTTGAATTTCCTTAGCTACCATATGTTTAGCATGCTCCACTTGGTCAGGGCGCTGACGAGTGGCAATATTATCTTGTAACTTGAGAAAAGATTCAACAGCTGTGATGTAAGACTCAACTTGATGCTTCAACGGTTTGGGATCTCCCTTTAGTCCTTCAATGCCCTCATAAATAACTGAAGCTTCCTTCCGTATTTTTGAGACTTCATGGAAAGGGATTCCTTTAAGGCCTGTAAGCAGCTCTACACCAAATGACTTGATTGCACCATTAAACAATTTACGAGATGAAGCAGTGAGTTGGTGGCTGGATGTAGGTGAGGATGAAGGAGCAGTCGGTCGAATCGAAGGGGAGCCTGTGGCCTCAGATTGAATCTCCAATGTTTCTGCAGTAGCTTCAGGAGAAGGATTGTCAGTCGTGTTATGAGAGCTCGTGGGGGAACTCGAATGGTTATTGCCTGGCAAGTCTCCCATTACACATAATTCCTTTCCTCTCCTAGGATTTGATGCAGGGTCAACTAATGGTTGAGAACCATTAGCCTCATCAACAAGAGAGTTATCAACGCTGATCTGTTTTGTCACTTCTAGCTCAAGATCTCCCTCCTAAATGAAATAGATAAATAAATTAGTAAAATAATAATAATAATAATAATAATAATAAATAAAAAAAATAAAAAAAAGAAGAAGAAAAGATAAAGAATGAAGTACCAATAAGTTCAATCTAGTCACATGTTGAGAAGGTTCAGGGACATCATCAAAGAAACCGTCGATGTCCAAAGCGTCATACTCCGTGTCAGTTATGGTTTGCGACCTTTTACTTCGGCGTTTGTGCTTAAAATCAACATCAGATCCAGCATCACTAATGCTATCACCATCATGGGTACCAGTTCGATCTCGATTGGATTTATCCTTGGATGATGAAATATGCACAACAAGNGGATGATGAAATATGTACAACAAGATTGTCATTGGTGTGCTCTCAAGGTGTATTGTGGGTTTTACATTGACTGACCTTTGGTACCTTGTGTGGCGTTGTTCCAACAGGGGCCTTAGAAGATTTATTGTCGACAACTGAAAGAAGAGCGTTGACATTCTCCCTTAGATCTGTTACATTCAGCTTTGCCCACCATGCCTTGAAATTACGGGTTGTCAAATCACGCCAATCTAGAGAATGACTTGGAGCAAATAAGCGCGATTGACTACCTTTGTAAAGCAAGAGATGCCAATATTCCAGGGCCTCCAAATATGTCGCGTCACGATTACGATGACAACGCCGAAGCACACCAGGGACTGCTTGACAAAAACCAAATTGCCTACCATACCGATGAGGCATGTAAGGCTCCACGTGGAAGTCCCTACTCAGTCTTAGAATAAGTCAACTAGAGCGCATAGACATAAGATAGCCAAGTTTTGGAATCTCTAAGGTACCGTTGTCATATAAAACTTC
>PYUH01002688.1:0-32028 GCA_016808085.1 Suaeda aralocaspica | reverse complement strand
CATTACACCTTGTGAGAAAGATTTTGTCTCGTTGATTCTCCAACGGTTGCGCACTTTGTGATTGCAACACCTTACGCAAAACCAATGCTTGGCCTTGTGTTTCTGGTTGAACTTCCTCCGTTTCTTCTTCTATAGTCTCATATTTGGCATAATCTTCCTCTCCCCTATCTTCGTACACCTCCTCTTCTTCAAGGTTTTCTTCATCCACCCAATTTCGAGTTGTTGTAACCCTAGCATGAGGACAATCTCTTTGGATGTGGCCTTGCCCCTTACACTTGAAACAAACAATGCGTGGATCACTACCTTTACTTGAAGTTGCACTTTTTATCGCTGTTTGATGAGTGATGTCTCGGGTGTGTTTAGCACTTTGATAAAAAAGTTAATTTGTTGAGGAAGTGGTCATGGCATTTCACAGTATTTCTATTTCCTCCTTAAATCGAGTCTCAAGAATGCGTTTGGCTTACGTGCAACTGCTTTCAACTCTTGCAGCCACTCTACAACTTCATCAAAGGTCTCCAATAAGGTTGTAATTCGAACCTTCGTCCTTAATGTTATCATCTAGACCAGCCACAAAACGAGCCACCTTGTGGTCCTCCTTCTCTTCTAAGTCACAAACCATGATCAATTTTTCGAACTCCACGATGTATTCGTCAACAGATTTTCTATCTTGCTTCAATGTATGCATCTTAATGAAATTGTTTTGTTCGAAATCTTGAGGAACGAACCATTTCCTCATCTCCCTCTTAAACTTAGACCATAAAGAGATTTTCGATTTACCCTCCTTCCTTCTTTTTCTTTGTAACCCCTCAAGCCATACACTTGCATAGGAAGTGAGCTTCAACTCCGCTAATTTGTAGGACTTATGATCATCATACTCCTTGTAATGAAAAATCCTCTCAACTCTACGAATCCAATCGAAAAACTTTTCAGGATCCATACCTCCATTAAACTCAGGGATTTCGAGTTTAAGGTTTCGATCATCATCCCTCATCTTCCCCTTGCGTTTGTGTCTTGACCTAGGCTCCTCGTCGTCACTAGAACTTGACGAGTATCCTTTCTTTGGTTTACGAACACTTCTCACACTCTCCTGCTCACTCGAACTTGATGATGAGCCATCTCTTTGCTTAGATTTAGTGGGAGTCTTCTTCGTAGAAGCCATCGTTGTCAAGACTTCTTCTAAACGAGCCTTCAACTCGTTGATCTCCCCTTGCATACGCAATTCTTTTGCTTGAGCTAAACTCAAACCCTTCGTAAATCCTTGTGGATTTTCGTCTCCACCCTCTTGAGCCATGAAAATTGATGATGATAACTTGAGATTGAACGAATCTCTCAACGAAAGCACCAAAAGTTGATGTGAATTTTGTTATAAACAAACGCCACTCACACAAGACAAACTAGAACACAAATTTGATAAAGCGACGCACCACAAATTCGAAGTCCTAGGGCGAATAATTGTTAAAATTTGATTAAAGCAAGCACCCTCAAATCCTAAAAACTATCCTCACGTGAGATAAAGCTCAATAGCACCACTCACTCGTCGAATTCCTCACAAGAAATCCTCACAAAATTTGTTTTGACGTAAAACAATGAAAACGAAAAACAACTTGTTTTTAATCGATCTAATCTGATTTTATTGAGGTACTTTACATCCTATTTATAGCTAAACATGTCACCCAATATGTGAATATCCTAAAACAAATCCTAACTACCCTAGAATTAAGGTACAAACAAACTAACATTAGGAAAACAAAAATCTACTCAAATCCGGATACAAGTCTTGCGCACCAAGGCTTGAAATCTGATTTTCTACCCTAAATCTTAGATATTTTGAGGAACAAATCTAAGGACAATATTATCATCAAACTAACTAAAGTTGACCAAGTCAAACAACACGGAAAACACGAACAACACCGTTGCCCAAATCTCTCCAAATCTCTCCAAAATCCCGTAATACAACCCGCCATATTCCATGCTTTATTTTCCTTGATTTTTGATGGACTTCCATTTTCAAGAACTTCAAGAAACCTTTTGAGCTTCGATCTTTTTTTCAAGAAACCTCCATTTTCGTGTTCCCCATGCTTGATTCCATCAACCATGACTCATAGACTTAATAAGAAAATCACAAAACACCATATGGGAAAACCCTATCAAGTGAAGTGGGAAGAAAACCCATATAGCTCAACATTCCTAAACTACTAATTATTCTTGTTTGATTTTTACGTGAGGAAACTTGTGCATGTCACCATGCACACGTAAAAATTTACTCTAGCCAACCCCAAGAGTCTCGTGTCTCCATAAGCCACTAGTTCTCCCATGGTTGCATCTTGCTTTGCACCTTCTACCAAACCATCGAAGTTTTGCTCGTTGATATTCGTATCAACAGCCATTGAAGCCTTCAGGTGAGGGCTTCCGTACAGGTCCAGGTTATACGAAGAGCTGACCAGGTACCCGTGCTCCACCTTCGACGAAGTGCAAACTAGAGCACTAGCTAAAGTCAAAATGGAAGAAGACAAAGCTTCCTGGAGGCCAGCCTATGACGACCGCAAGATAACTAGCCAGCGGCGCAGCAACTGGAGTCACCAACCATATCCTAAACGTGAATCTATTAATAACATCTACCCTTCTTCTTTGTCGCAGGTAAGAGGTTACGGATATGGAGCTAGCAACTATCCCAACATCGAGTCATATTGCTTCAACGTGGATACCGGCGGTGTCATAAACGCCCTGCACAAGCTAGGAGAAGTCGTGCGCTTGCCAAAGAGAACCGACAAGCTAGACAGCTTGAAAGACAAGACGAAGTGGTGCAGCTATCATAATGACCATGGGCACAACATGGAGGAATGCTTCCAGCTCAGAAAACAGGTAGCCTACCTGTTAAAGAAAGGGTACCTGAACCACCTGCTAGGTAAGAAGGGCGGATCGCAAGAGGAAATCCAGAAGCCAAGACAGCCCCCACCACCTACTACGCCAAAGGTAATTAACTTAATATCAGGTGGATCTGAAATTTGCGGACTAACCTACTCCAAGCGTTTTGCTAGAGATGGAATAGGGACTCCAAGCAAGCCGGATAGCTTGAAATCGGAGGAAGAAAGGAAGCTGAAGAACATGACCATTTCCTTTGACGGAGGTGAGTTAGAAGAAGAAGATCATCATGATGGCTTAGTAATCTCCTTACAAATCAGTAACTGCCTCATCAAGAGAGTGATGGTAGATAACGACAGCTCAGCCAACATAATCTTCAAGAGCGCACTGAAAGAGAAGGGATTGAAAGACGCTAATATCACCAAGACACCTAAAGTGTTGGTAGGGTTCAGCGGAGAAACAAAGCACACAGAAGGAGAAATCAACCTGA
Source organism: Suaeda aralocaspica (assembly GCA_016808085.1). Classification (NCBI taxonomy): domain Eukaryota; kingdom Viridiplantae; phylum Streptophyta; class Magnoliopsida; order Caryophyllales; family Amaranthaceae; genus Suaeda; species Suaeda aralocaspica. Next base: position 28,676 of record PYUH01002688.1, on the reverse strand, counting down.
CAACCTGGGTAGAAGGCGTGAACATGACAAGCAGGTTCAACGTGGTAGATTGTCCCTCCGCATACAACTTCATCCTAGGGACCCCTTTGATCCACAAAATGAAGGCCGTACCATCTACATACCACCAAGCACTAAAAGTCCCTTCACCATGGGGGGTCCTAACAATAGTAGGGGAAAAAAGATAGCGAGAGATTGCTACAAAAGGAAATTGAAACCAAAACTGGCAAACATCTAGCAATTACAGGAAGGGTTAGCGCTAGTAGGACCTAGTGAGTTGCAGCTAGATGAAGTGGCGCTCGATCCATCCAAGCCGGAGCAAGTGGTCCAGCTAGGAGCCAGCCTAAACGAATGCCAGAAAAGGAGAATCTTAGACTTCCTAAAAGGGAACGCAGATTGTTTCGCATGGTCCCACGAAGACATGGTAGGTATAGATCCAGAAGTCAAACTGAACGTGGATCCAGCTATGAAGCCAATAATGCAGGAAAGGAGGAAATTCACACCTGAAAGAAACCAAGTAATCAACGATGAGGTACAAAAACTTTTAGAAGCTGGGAAGATAAGAGAAGTGAAGTATCCCGATTGGCTAGCTAACGTAGTGGTGGTCAGCAAAAAAAAGGTAAATGGAGAGTTTGCATCGACTTTACAGATTTAAATAAGGCATGCCCGAAGGACCCCTTCCCCCTACCACGAGATGCTCACCTTCCTAGATGCCTATTCTGGGTACAATCAAATACTAATGCACCCAGAAGATCAAGAGAAGACGACCTTCATGACGGAAAAAGGAATATATTGCTATAAGGTCATGCCCTTCGGATTGAAGAACGATGGAGCTACCTATCAAAGGCTGGTCAACAAAATGTTTAAAGACCAGCTAGGAGATACAATGGAGGTATACATAGATGACATGCTGGTAAAGTCTGATCTATATCTTAAGTTCAAACTAAGGGCTTAAACTTAAGATAGATTGATTTAAAGAACTTCATGAATTGGAACACTCACAATCAACGAAACTCACAAACTTAGGTTTGATTGAAACACTCAACAATCTAGTTCTAAGGGTGTTTTAATCTTTGTGAGAATACTCAATCACAAATACTAAAACTGTGGTGAATATTTTGAAGCTTCTAACTCTCAAAACACTCGAAAATCCTTTGTAAATTTTGGGTGAAAATCTCACACAAAATAACGCATAACAAGTATGAACAATAATCAAAATCTGAATTTTATTGAATAAAACATGGGTATTTATAATACAAATACCTTAGGACTCCTAAANACAAATACCTTAGGACTCCTAAACAATCTTGGATAAACTCCCTAAACTATCTAGGAAATAAAACAACTCCTAAAGACACACTAATCCTACTAAACCCGGCCTTCACAAGATAAACATACAACTTGATAAGTATGCCACCTCATCATGGTAAGTTGATCTTATCTGCCTAACAAACTCTATCAAACAACTAATCAAGAAAATATCCTAACAACTTATCTAAATAACTATTTAACAGATAATTATCAGATTTTAAACTATAAATTACAAGATAACTTGTTGCCCAAGAACTTGGAAAAATAGAAAATACTCGCCATTTTGAATGCCAACTTATACTCGTCAAGTGTTTGAACGCCATCTTACACTTGCCACTGTTGAACGCCAACTTATGCTTTGTCAATGCTGAATGCACACTTATAAACCTTCCTTTCCAAGTGTTGAACGCCAAGTGAACGCCTAGCTAGCCTTGAACGCCAAGTGAACGCCTAGTGGCGTGTGGCCTTATTCAAGTATGAGTGTTATGCAACAATGACCATGAGCTAATCCAAAGCCATGTAGCCCAAATGAACGCCACCCTTGAATTTCAGGACGACTTAAAATCAACTCTTTCTCTTCAATGCTTGAATCTGCTTCCTGATCAAAGTCCAAGAAAGCTGAAGATCATATAGAGCACCTAAGGCAAACTTTCGAGGTTCTACGAAAATACAGCATGAGACTCAACCCTTCAAATTGCTCGTTCGGAGTAGCTGCAGGTAAGTTTCTAGGTTACATAGTGACCAAAAGAGGCATCGAAGCATGGCCCGACCAGGTAAGAGCTATAATAAATATACAATCACCTAGAAATTTAAAAGAGGTTTAGAAGCTAACTGGCAGGTTAGCTGCATTAAACCGCTTTATTTCGAGGTTATCTGACAAATGTCATTTGTTTTATAACGTCTTAAGAAAAAAACGAACGTTTTAAATCGACAGATGACCACGAAAATGCTTTTGAAGAATTAAAGTGGTACCTAATGTCGCCACCCCTACTATCTAAAGCTCAAGCTGGAGAGTGCTTACAACTATACCTAGCCGTTAGCAGTAAAGCTGTAAGCGCGGTCCTAGCAGGGGAAGCTGACAACCAGCAGCTCCCCATCTACTATGTAAGCAAGTCACTCCTAAATGCCGAGACTAGATACTCCTCATTGGAAAAACTTGTTTTAGCTCTAGTTACGGCATCTAGGAAGCTCAGACATTATTTCGAGTCTTATCCTATACTAGTCATGACTAACTATCCTATTAAGGCTCTGTTAAAAAGGCCGGAGTTATCTGGCAGAATGGCAAAGTGGGCAATCACATTGAGGAGCTACGACATACGATATCATCCAAGAACTGCAATCAAGTCCTAAGCTCTAGCAGACTTTGGGGCTGGCTTTAGTCCTAACCTAGAAAAAGTTGCACAGTAGGAAATGATGGAAGTTAACCAGGTACAAAACAACCAGGTATTGAAGATGTTTGTAGACGGCTCCTCCAACTTCAGAGGCGCAGGGCTAGGAATAGTACTAAAGTCGCCACAAGGGGACAAGATAGTACGATCCATCGCTTGCGACTTTAGAGCAACTAACAATGAAGCAGAATACGAGGCGTTGATTGCAGGAATGATAATGATGTGAATTTTGTTATAGACAAACGCCACTCACACAAAGGAAACTTAGACTTCAAATTTGATAAAGCCACGCACCACAAATCTGAACTTCTAAGGCGAATAATTGGTAGAATTTGATTAAAGCAAAGCACCCTCAAATCCTAAGAACTATCCTCACGTGAGATAAAGCAAAAGCACCACTCACTCAATCGAATTTCTCACAAGAAACTCTCAAAAATTGTTTACTTCGTGAAACAAAAGAAAACCGGAAACACTTTGTGTTTAATCTCTCAAATCTGAATTTTATTGATGTATTTTACATCCTATTTATAGGCTAAACATATCACACAATATTTCAGAAATCTAAACATATCCTAACTACCTTAGATATATGGCATAACAAACTAAGATTAGGATAACAAGAAAATCCTAACAAAACCGGATACATATTTTTGCACCATATATTTTGTAATCTGATTTCTAGTCTAAATCTTAGATATTTTGCAAATCAAATCTAACCACCATATATCCGAATAACAACCTTAGGTTGACAAAGTCAAACAACACAAAATCCCGCGTTGACAACGTTGCCCAAAACTTCAAAAATCTTCCAAAAATCCCGCCATATGCATTGCTTGATTTCTCGTTGATTTTTGTTGGACTTGCGATTTCAAGAACTTCAAGAAACTCTTCAAGATTCAATCTTTATTTCAAGAAACCTCCATTTTTGTGTTTCTCATGCTTGATTCCATCAACCTTGACTCATAAACTAATCAAGAAAATAACAAAACACCATATGGTAAAACCCTATCAAATGACGTGGGAAGAAAACCCATATAGCTCAACACTTCTAAACTACTAACTATACTTGCTTTACATTTACGTGAATAAGCTTGTGCATGTCACCATGCACACGTAGAAATCCACCCTAGCCAACCCAAGAAGCCTTGTGTCTCCATAAGCCACTAACTCCCCCAAGGTTGCTTCTTGTTTTCCACCTTCAATCAAACCCAAACCCTCGAAGTTTTGCTCATTGATATGCGTATCATCCTCCTCTTCTTCAAAAGAGTTTGTCCTCAAACCTCGAAGTTGGTCATCAGGAACATAAGGAGCTAAATCACCAATGTTGAAAGTAGCATGGACTCCATATTCTCCTGGTAATTCCAATTTATAAGCATTATCCCCCACTTTACTTATGATCTTGAACGGTCCATCACAACGAGGCATAAGTTTATTCTTCCTTTGATTTGGAAATCTTTCCTTCCTCAAGTGTAACCAAACCAAATCCCCTTCTTTGTAGACATGTTGTGATTTATGTTTGTTTGCTCGTGCCTTGTAAATATCATTAACCTTCTCAATTCGAGCCCTTACTTCTGCATGAAGTTTTTGCATATACTCAACCTTAGTCTTGGCATCTTTGTGTACCAACTCCCCTTTAGGAATACTTACAAAATCAATTGGTAACTTAGGATTAACTCCATAGACAATCTCGAAAGGTGAGTGCTTAGTAGCATAAGTAGGTGACCTATTATAAGCAAATTCAGCATGAGCAAGCTTCAAATCCCAATCTTTTTGTGTCTTACTAACCAAACCACGCAACAAAACCCCTAGTGTTCGATTAGTGACTTCTGTTTGGCCATCTGTTTGAGGATGATAAGATGTGCTAAACAAAAGTTTCGTGCCTATTAACCTCCAAAGTGACTTCCAAAAGTAACTCATGAATTTTGTGTCTCTATCACTTACAATAGTCTTTGGAACCCCATGCAACCTTATGATGTCTTTAAAGTATAAATCAGCCACATTCATAGCATCATCTGTCTTGTGACATGGTGTAAAATGAGCCATCTTTGAAAATCTATCAACCACTACCATAATAGCATCTTTTCCCCTTGCTGTCCTTGGTAACCCTACAATGAAATCCATAGAAACATCTTCCCAAGGTCCCTCTGGCACTGGCAATGGAGTATAAAAACCTTGATGAAAGGCTGCCTTTGCCTTTTGACAAGTAGCACATTGAGCAATTATGGCCTCAACATCAACAATCATCTTTGGCCAATAAAAATGTTCTTGCAACATGGTTAGTGTCTTTGTAATGCCAAAATGTCCAGCAATACCTCCTCCATGAGCCTCCCTTACTAGCAACTCACGTATAGAACACTTAGGTATGCACAATAGATTACCTTTAAACAAAAACCCATCATGTAGCACATAGGAACTCATAGACCCCTTTGAAAGTTGCGCCATTATTGGTCCAAAATCACCATCTTGCTCGTAAAATTGTGTTATCAACTCTAACCCAAGCAACTTAAAGTTCAAAACACCAAGCAAAGTATACCTTCTTGACAAAGCATCAGCAACAACATTAGACTTCCCCGTTTTGTACTTTGAAGAGAAGTGAAAAGATTGCAAAAATTCAACCCATTTAGCATGTCTTGGATTCAATTTTTGTTGACCATTAATGTGCTTCAAAGCTTCATGATCAGAATGTAATATGAAGTGATTAGGCCTTAAATAATGACTCCAATGATCCAAAGCTCTAATAATGGCATAGAACTCCTTGTCATATGTAGAATAGTTCAGTTTAGCACCATTCAACTTCTCACTAAAGTAAGCAATTGGCCTCTTCCCTTGGACTAGAACAGCACCAATTCCAACCCCACTTGCATCCGTCTCTACTTCAAATGGTTTAGAGAAATCTGGTAAGGCTAGTATAGGTGTGTTACAAAGCAACTTCTTAATCAATTCAAAAGCTTCTTGTGCCCCCTTAGTCCACTCAAACTTAGGCTTATCCTTCTTAATGCATTCGGTTATAGGAGCAACAATAGATGAAAAATTCTTCACAAACCTCCTATAGAACGAAGCTAACCCATGAAAAGCACGTACTTCAGTCACGTTCTTTGGTGTTGGCCATGATTTTATAGCTTCCACTTTAGATGGATCAACAGAAACCCCATCTTTGGACACAATATACCCCAAAAACGTCACACTTGGTACCATGAAATAACACTTTTCGAGCTTAGCATAGAGCTTTTGTTCTCGTAATGTCCCAAACACACTCCTTAGATGGCTTAGATGATCATTAACACTCTTGCTATACACCAAAATATCATCTAAATATACCACTACAAACTTACCAATGTATGGCTTTAAGACCTCATTCATCAACCTCATAAACGTACTAGGTGCATTAGTTAACCCAAAAGGCATGACTAACCATTCATAAAGCCCTAGCTTTGTTTTAAAACCTGTTTTCCATTCATCACCTTCCTTCATTCTAATCTGATGATATCCACTCCTTAAATCAATCTTTGAAAATAATTGAGAACCATGTAATTCATCTAGCAAATCATCCAATCTAGGTATAGGAAACCTATACTTGACGGTTATATTGTTAACTGCCCTTGAATCAATACACATTCTCCACGTCCCATCCTTCTTAGGTACTATTAATGTAGGCACAGCACATGGACTCATGCTCTCTCTCACGTATCCCCTCTCCATTAATTCCTCAATCTGCCTTTGTATCTCCTTTGTCTCCTCTGGATTACATCTATATGCAGGCTTGTTAGGAATTTGAGACCCAGGAATAAGATCAATTTGATGTTCAATCCCTCTTATTGGTGGTAATCCTGGTGGCAACTCATTAGGAAACACATCTGAAAACTCATTCAACATAGGATGCAAAACCCTAGGAATCTCTGGGGCTTCGTCTTGTACCTCTTTGGCTAACAACATATAAGACATAGAACTTGTTTTCAACTCCCTTTCTAACTCCTTTCCACCCACCAACAAAACACCTTTAGAATTACCCATGCTTGTCTTAGGTTTAGAAATCATCAAGGGTTTTAATGCATATGATTTTTCATTAGGTTTCTTACGCACAATATAAACATTTGTTCTCCCATTAAACTTCACAAAACGGTCATATTGCCAAGGTCTACCCAATAATATATGACAAGCATCCATAGGACAAACATCACAAAGTACTTGATCCTCAAATTTACCAATTTTAAACGCAATCAAGGCTTGTTTGTTTACCTTAACATCACTTGTGTTGCTAAGCCAATGTAGCTTGTATGGTTGAGGATGTATCTTTGTAGGAATTGCGAGCTTTTCCACCAACAACGTAGATACTACATTTGTGCAACTTCCAGTATCTATGATTACATCACAAAGCTTGCCTTGAACATTACACCTTGTGAGAAAAATTTTATCCCTTTGACTCTCCAAAGGTTGTGCACTTTGAGATTGTAATACCCTACGTAACACCAAGGATTGGCCTTGTGTTTCTGGTTGGACTTCCTCCGTGTCTTCCTCCATATTTTCATCATTGCCATACTCTTCCTCTCCCTCATCCCCATACATCTCCTCCTCTTCTTCAAGGCTTTCCCCATCTACCCAATTTCGAGTTGTTGTGACCCTAGCATGAGGACAATCTCTTTGAATGTGACCTTGCCCTTTACACTTGAAACACACAATGCGTGAATCACTACTTTGGGGCTTTGAAGATGAACTCTTATCCTTGATGAAAGGTGGTTTAGTAACCTTATCAAAGTTTGGTTTTTGAGGAAAAGTATCACGCTTTTCTTTAGAATCATAGGTTTTGAAGTATGTCTTTGTTTTGCGTGCAACTTGTTTCTCAACCCTTGCTGCCACTCTACAAACTTCATCAAAGGTCCAATAAGGTTGTAATTCGACCTTCTCCCTTATATTTTCATCTAGACCAGCCACAAAACGAGCCACTTTGTGGTCCTCCTTCTCTTCCAAATCACAAATCATGATCAATTTTTCAAACTCCACAATGTATTCATCAACCGTTTTTCTATCTTGTTTTAATGTATGCATCTTGATGAAATTGTTTTGCTCGAAATCTTGAGGAACAAAACGTTTCCTCATCTCCCTTTTCAATTTAGACCATGAAGATATTTTTGATCTACCTTCTTTCCTTCTCTTTCTTTGTAAACCCTCAAGCCATAAACTTGCATAGGAAGTGAGTTTTAATTCCGCCAATTTATAAGACTTATGATCATCATATTCTTTGTAACGAAAAATCCTCTCAACCCTACGAATCCAATCTAGAAATTTTTCAGGATCCATACCTCCATTAAACTCAGGAATTTCGAGTTTAAGATTTCGATCATCATCCCTCATCTTTCCCTTATGTTTGTGCCTTGATCTTGGTTCCTCATCGTCACTAGAACTTGATGAGTATCCCTTTTTTGGTTTACGTACACTCCTCACACTTTCTTGCTCACTTTCACTTGATGATGAGCCCTCCTCTTGTTTAGATTTAGTAGGAGTTTTCTTGGTAGAAGCCATGATGGTTAGGACTTCATCTAAACGAGCCTTTAACTCGTCAATCTCTCCTTGCATACGTAGCTCTTTTGCTTGAGCCAAGCTCAAACCCTTCGTGAATCCTTGTGGATTTTCGTCTCCACCTTCTTGAGCCATGATAATTGATATTGAACACTTGAGATTGAATGAATCTCTCAACGAGAGCACCAAAAGTTGATGTGAATTTTGTTATAGACAAACGCCACTCACACAAAGAAACTTAGACTTCAAATTTGATAAAGCCACGCACCACAAATCTGAACTTCTAAGGCGAATAATTAGTAGAATTTGATTAAAGCAAAGCACCCTCAAATCCTAAGAACTATCCTCACGTGAGATAAAGCAAAGCACCACTCACTCAAATCGAATTTCTCACAAGAAACTCTCAAAAATTGTTTACTTCGTGAAACAAAAGAAAACCGGAAACACTTTGTGTTTAATCTCTCTAATCTGAATTTTATTGATGTATTTTACATCCTATTTATAGGCTAAACATATCACATAATATTTCAGAAATCTAAACATATCCTAACTACCTTAGATATATGGTATAACAAACTAAGATTAGGATAACAAGAAAATCTTATCAAAACCGGATACAATTTTTGCACCATATATTTTGTAATCTGATTTCTAGTCTAAATCTTAGATATTTTGAGAATCAAATCTAGACACCATATTTCCGAATAACAAACTAAGGTTGACCAAGTCAAACAACACGGAAATCCTTGTTGACAACGTTGCCCAAAACTTCAAGAATCCTTCAAAAATCCCGCCATATTACTTGCTTTATTTCTCGTTGATTTTTGTTGGACTTCCGATTTCAAGAACTTCAAGAAACTCTTCAAGATTCAATCTTTATTTCAAGAAACCTCCATTTTTGTGTTTCCCATGCTTGATTCCATCAACCTTGACTCTTAAACTAATCTAGAAAATAACAAAACACCATATGGTAAAACCCTATCAAATGACGTGGGAAGAAAACCCATATAGCTCAACATTTCTAAACTACTAACTTATACTTGCTTGAAAACTACGTGAATAAGCTTGTACATGTCACCATGCACACGTAGAAATCCACCCTAGCCAACCCTAGGAGTCTTGTGTCTCCATAGGCCACTAACTCCCCCATGGTTGCATCTTGTTTTCCACCTTCAATCAAACCCAAACCCTCGAAGTTTTGCTCATTGATATGCGTATCAGATAATGGCTAAAGACTTAGGGGCAACAGGCTTGGAGGTGTACAATGACAGCTTGCTTATAGTCAGCCCAGTCACAGGGGAATTCACAGCTAAAAACTCCAAAATAACCAGCTACCTAGAGCTAGCCAAGCAAACATCAGCTCACTTTACCCCCTTCAAAGTCACTCAAATACCGAGAGATCAGAACACCCAAGCTGATGCCTTAGCTAATCTGGGATCGGCCCTGAGGAAGAGCAACCTGGCGTCTATACCCATAATTCACGTAGCTGGCCCCGCTATAAACAAAAACATAAATCAGCTAGTACTCACTACGACCAACTAAGAAGTGGCCACCAACAACCAATCATGGACCAAACCACTCTACGACTATCTGCAGCATGACATCTTGCCGGAAGACAAGCTAGAAGCCAGAAAGATTAGGTTCAAGGCATCCAGGTACCAACTCATCCAGGGAATACTGTTCAAGATGTTAGCTAGAGGAATACTCCAAAGGTGCTTGGAAAAGGAAGAATGGCAGAAGCAGCTAAAGGAGTTCCACACGACCAATGTGGATCGCACATAGCTGGAAGGTCACTAGCAAATGGAATCCTTAACTACGGATACTATTGGCCGACCGTCACACAAGACGCAGACATATACATAGCTAGATGCGACAGCTGCCAAAGGCACGCTGGCATGTCTCACAAACCCTCCGAAGTTTTGCACCCAACACTAACGCCATGGCCTTTCATGAAATGGGAAATGGATATCGTAGGAAAACTACCACCAGCTCCAGGTCAGAAGGACCGTATCAGATCATTAAAGTCATAGGCAATGGTGCTTACAGGTTTGCTACAACACAAGGAAAAGAAGTGCCTAGAAGCTGGAATGCATCCAACCTGAAGGTGTACCACTTCTAGATCAGATCGAAAGCAGGACCCAGCTAGTAAGTAAGCCGAGCTAACACAACTATCCTAGCCCTGATTTTGTTCGCTATAAAGTCATTGAAAGATTAACTTTAAATTGTTGGTGGAAACACCAACAACCACAACTAATAATTGTTTCAACTTAGACAGGCCCCAGGGAGTCTAGATACTCCATGCAGAGTAGCAACTAAGGCCTAGACGCCACTCAAAGCTATAACACTATCAAAGGGGAAGTGGACATTAGCTGGAAGCTGCCCCAGCAACCTAAACACACAGTCAAGTCGCCCCCAGATGGCCTACCAAATAGCCTCACCACTTACCCAACACAAGGTATGTATACAATTCAACTCAAAGCTAGCTAGCAAACATGAATATGCACACAACGATTTCAATCCACAATATCATATGTAAAATAACAGAATCATAATAAACATTCCAAATAAAGAAGTACGGAATTAATACAAATTTAAAAAGGCCCTAAGGCAATTGTCTGATAAAACATAATAATTAAAAAAGTCAATCTAGAACGCGAAAGCAGAAATGATCCTAAGCTTCTTCATCAGCTGCCTCCAGAACTCCTCCTGCTTGACCTTCATCAGGAGGAAGGACAGCTACAGGGGCAGGAGTCTCCCCCACAGTAGATGCCTCCACCCTCACCTGCCAAGCTGGCAGCATCACCAAGAGGGGCAGCATCAACCGGTTCAGAGGAAGCAGGACGGAGGTCAGCCAAGCTACCAAAATGCTCCAAGTATTCGTCCACCGCAGCTTGACAATCTTTAGCTGTAGCTCCGTTATGATAGACTTCATAAGCTATCATAGCTCTTCCCCTCGTAAGGGAAAAGGCAGCTACATCCTTACTCTCCTCCTTCAGGTCCTCCAGCTCCTGCTCCAGCTTCTTGTTCTTGTTCAACATCTCCTCATTTTTGTCCTCCAACTCCTTCTCCCTCTCCTCCAGTATGCACCTGAAGTCCTCCTCCAACTTGGATTTCAGCTCTACTTGTTGCGTCTTGAGGAGTTCGTTCTCCGCCGTCAGCTTGTTTACCTTAAGCAGCGCCTAGTCATGCTTAGCAGTAAAACCCTTCACTAAGTTCTTAGCAGCTAAGACGTCTTGGAGAGCCTGCGTGAGACTAAGTTAGGAAAAGCAAGTAATAGAAAAGCATACACACAAAATTTACTAGGGACGCATCTAACCTGGAGGGAGTGGCCAGCTGCGTGGCCCAGCATAGCCTTGGGAGATAGATTGCTAAGGCGTTGCCTAGCAGCTGGGAACAACCGCTTCTCGACCTGAGGCCCTATCCCTTCCTCTACACCTTCCTTAGCCAGGAAGGTAGGAGGAAAGGATAGCTCCAGGTCATCCACCAGAACATGATCGGACGACCTAGGGAACTTAGAAGGAGGAGGCATAATAGCCGCAGCTTCCACAGGCCTCGAACCTGTGTTCGCAGAGCTAGTGGTGCTGCTGCTGGCGGTCTTCCTCTTTGAAATCCTCCTCTTAGCCTGCTCAAAAGACATTTCCTTTGAACCTATAGGGAATATGACCAAGTCAGTGTTAAAATTAATACCAAACAAAAACTGAACAACCACTAGAAACACAACTACTAGCAAGGAAGAAGGAACTCTTACCAGACGACATAGCTGGAGCGGTGGTTGCACGTTCTTTGGCAGCTTCAAAAGTCCTTTCTTTGATAGGGTGACTTAGGAACTCCCTAATAGCTAGACTTTCCGTGATTAGAGGAGGAGAGGAGTGAACTGCAAAAGAAAGCAAGTAAGAACCAGATAAATAAAAGTGCTAAAAGCTAAGCAAAGAAAAGGTACTAATACCTGTAGCATTCCAGCCACCAACTAGCCAATTTCCCTCTTCGCCAAGAGAGGACTTCTCCGCAAAGAAATACCTACTCTTCCAACCCTTATCCGGCGCTCCCTCATCATCTACTAGCTTGTTCCCAGCTACCCTGACCTTCAAGGTAGCATACCCAGGGCATACCTTCCTAATAGGATATACACCTAATAAATCATCTAAATTAAAATCTAGCTCCCACTTATCGCTTTTTTCCTCAATCACCTTACAAATCCTCCAAAAAGAAGGTTGCAACTGTTTCTGACTTAGACCTAGGTGTTCTAAAACCGACATAACCAACCCGGGCAAAGGAAAGGATAACCCAATTGTGAAAGGGTACTCGAAAAAACATACGTGTCAGGGGGGTAGGTTTCTGGTCGTTGGCTGGAGGTAAGGATCACTAGCCTAGCTGACTCAGGAAAGAGACCCATCATAGCAATTTGTTGTAGGCGTTCCTCTGTTATCGCACTCACTATGTCATCCATAGCTCTACCCATGATCTCTAAACTAAAACTAAGCAAAGGAAGGAGGAAGCAAAATAAAGAGAGGAAAAAAAGATCTCAATACTTGAATAAGCTAAAGATGTCTGGAAGTTCGCAAAATCACAAAGAACTAAAATCGAGTTTTTTTTTTAATTCTCTTCCTAAAAGAAATTAACAAAAGTGAAGAAGAAGAATGGAAGAGGTGTATTTATAGGAAGAGGAGAAGGGCATAATGGTTACTTTTCTTAACTGCCAAATCTTTTCATATCTTTCTTTTCTTTATTTATTTTCATAAACTAATTATTGCTTTAGATTATAACTGTTTGCTTCTCGGAAACTGTGACGACTCCCAACGATAACTTGCAACCCGGTAGCTGGGAGCTCCCAGCTTACAAGTTAGGGGCAAATTGTTATGGCTGAAATTTCTACCTATAATCCAGCTTGATTGTCAGCTGTGCAGGTACTCAACTAGCAGCTACAGCTTAGACACGGTCAAGATAGTGGGTCCAAGAATCAAGGAGTTAGAAAGGGAATATTCCAAGGAGCTTCTAGAAGAGGGAGGACGTGGAAGTTGGTTCAAAGGTATTGAGGAGATCGTGCCTAAAGAATAGGATCCGTATTTCAAACTGTCTTGAATCTTGCCCATAAATCAAGCCAGGTGCATTCCTAAAGAGTAACCACCTTGAAGAAGAGATAACGGCTAGAAGTCTACGGTTATTCTATAAATAGGGGAGGAGAAAAAAGATATATACACAAGGCAATCGCAAGAAAATCAATACTTTATCATTGTTCATTACTTGTACGCACAACTCTAATATTTTATTTACATTCTTTAAGCTAGACACTTAAGCAGCTATAAACTAGAACTATCTAGCTATCTAGCTAGTACTATACATTGTAACTGTAAACAATCATATTAACTAGTGGACTGGTGGACTCAAAGCCACCGGCGGTTTTTTACCCTTATTTAGGGGGGTTTTCCGCGTCACCACATCTAGTGTCTCCCCCACTTCCGTCTTTAAATTGTTTCTTTCTGCATCAAAACGAACAAAGTTAGTAATTATTTAGCTATAGCCAGAACCAGCTAAGGTTTACTTGCTAGAACAGATTTTAGCATAAACAGTCTTCATGATTATAAAAATTTGCCGGCAACATTAAACAACTTTAAATCCCTTAAAAACAATCTAATCTTCATAAAATCATCACAAATTCATACTACAACAATTCATGATCATAATATAGAATTTAAGTCAATTAAAACCATGAATATCATAATTTCATAAACCCTAATTTAAAATTTCATGAACAACTTTATAAATTCATACCTTAAAGATAATCATAACTTTATAAAACATGATTAGAATCATAAAGTAATTATTAAAAATAATTATAAACATGAATTTTCCAAGATTGAATTAAAAAGAATAGAGGAAGAAAATATTTTTTTATAATAGAGTTCGAAATTACAAAGAAGGGAGGAGGATAGGTGGTCGGCGGTAGCTTCTTGCGAGGGAGGCCGATAGCGCAAGAGAGAGGATGCCGACGAGGATGAGCGACAAAGGGGAAGGGATGACGAACGAAGAAGTGTTCCGAATTTTTTTTCTCTTGTCAGAAATTTTGAACACTTTTTCTCTCTCTGTTTTTTTTTTAAATACTAAATCGCTAAAGTTGCAAATCCAATCTGATTTTTTTTGTTTTAAGGGGTATTTATAGGCCCCAATGTAGGATTTGGTGCAATTAAATAAATACCCTTAAGACTTGATATTACTTTTGTGCCCTTGTTTTAAAAAAGTTTTGGAAAGTCTAAAAATACTATTTTTAGAAACGTATGAAAAAACATAAAATAACATGAAATATTACTTACGGACATAAATTGATTACTTTGATTAAAATTAATTTAAATTTCCTTTCTTGAATATCTTTATTGAGCTTAGTTTCTCAATAAAAATACCAAAACATAGGCATAAAATACGAAATTAACTACTTAAAATACTTGAAAATATGGGGCATTGCAGACTGCTTCGAAGTTTGAGAGTTCAAAAGCTGCTAGAGCTGAGCATGGTGATGAGTATAAAGAGTGAAGCAGGAGTTAGTTTGTTTAATAGAGAAACATCAAAATGTTCAGGGTGACTTTGAAATTGCATTGAAGGAGAAGGATGACATATTACTGAATGATGAGAAGAAGGCCTTGGAACAAAAACATGCTGAGGTGCTGATTTCTTGAAAAGACGTGGAATCTTTGAATGGTTTGTTAGAAAACACCAGACAAGATGCCATCAAGGAGTACAAGAGATCAGACGCCTTCCACTGATACCTCACGCTACGCTATGACGAGAGATGGCTAGCTACCATAAAGTGTGTGAAGCAAGTGTCTACAGATTGTAACTGGGATCAAGTGGAAGATGCCTAACTAAAAGGCGAGGATGTTAACTAGCCCCATGGTTGTGTAATTAAATGGCAGCGCTGTTAACTACCTTCATAATTGAAATTTAACATAATAAAATAAAGGTACAAATCCTACCAATACTTCTTTGCATTTCCAATCAAGTTAATTCAATTACACATGCACTGTTGTCTCAAAATTCTTTTCAATAAACCACTATTATGCTTCTTCTAATAGTTTCTTATTATACTAAGCATGGTACTTCATCAACACTCTTGAATTTCAAGTATTCTTTAGCTCTCCGAAGCCTAAGGTTGCTAATCAATAAGTCCTAGGCGTTAGTTGCTTAACCATCACATATGGCCCTTCCTAGTTAGCTGTAGGATTACCTTGCGTGCTTTTCTGTCCTTTTGCATCTGTTATCCTCTGTACTATTCACCCTCATTAATGAATTTACACTTCACTCTCTTGTTGTACGCTTTTCTGATATTCTCTCTCTAATCTTTACTCTTTTTCTCAAATACTAGCCTAACCCCTGCTAGAAAGTCTAGCGATTCTTTTAAGAAATCATCATTCTTATCAACATCATAAATCTGGACTTGGTAGCTGCAAATTCCAACCTCTAAAGGGAGCACTGCTTCACTTCCAAACGTCAAAATAAAGGGTGTTTCCCTTGTCGCCTCTTTCTCAGTAGTGCGATTTCCCCATAGTATCTCTGGCAACATCTCGGCCAAACTCCCCAAGTCACCTTCCACTTTTTTCTTCATAGCATTTAGAATTTTCTTGTTCGCGGCCTTATCTTGTCCATTACTCTATGGATGGAAAACTGAAGCAAAAACCAATTTCACCTTGAACTTTATTAACTTGTTGCTAATTTTGTTGCAATCAAAATGCACACCGTGATCGAAGCCTATAGCTTGTGAAATACCTAACCTTATCATTATGTTGGTCCAAGTGAACCTCTCAACCTATTTTGCCTTCAATTTTTTTCTAGCCTCAGCTTTTATCAACTTTGTAAGTAATTAATGGCCATGATCAGGAATTTTTTTCCTTCGAAGAACTTGAGGATATAGTCCCAGTATATCCATTCCCATTGAGCAGAAGGTATTGGACTCAAAATGGGTTGGAGATCGTTTGCCGGTTGTCTGATTATGGGAGCAAACTTGTGGTCATAGTACAAGACTGCTCCATATCTTGTTGTCCTCTACTAGATCTCATTTATAATCTCATCATGAAATATTAAGCAACATTATATCCTTTTTTGTCTCTAAATGCGCACCGCATGAGTGCTTACTAGGCGAGTTAGGTTAATGCACACTTTATTTGCTAGGATGGGGACCACTTCGTTTAAGTCATGTTGATTCCTATTCATGCTTCAAATCTTAATGATTCATGTGAATTTAGGTGATTGCAAATAGCCTATCTTTTATTAATGTCATAATTTGACGTGAAAAACCGTCATCATGGCTTACATACAAGTTTAGTCACGTAAATAGGGAAACCAATAAAACATGTTACAAAAGCTTAAAAGAACATAGAGATCATGTCATCATGCTTTGGGCAAAACGATAAATTCATGTGATCATGCTCATAAAGATTTTAAAACATGTAATCATGCTCACACAAATAAGACTTTAAAACAACTACAGTATCATGTAACCATGCTCATGAAAGCTTTAAAGGCCTAAGCATGATTCTTTCTATTTTCCGTGTTCTATTACATCTCGATGTGAATATCTAATCAATATTTTCCGTGTTCTATTAAAAGGTGATAAAGGGGGTTTAGAAATCTAATTTGGATGGCGTCAACAATAATAAAAATATGAAATAGAGAATGCGACGAAGATGATTAACGAGCTTAGAATATGAACTTGGAGAGAGAAAGTTGTTTAGTGCGGTGTCATATTAGATACCTTGCGCACTATTATCGAAATGGACGTAAGATTGACTTCAATAATCCAAATACCCGCAATGCGACCCAAAAGTGATGAATATCATGATAGAGATGAATATGAGAATGATGTAATAATAACAATATTATCAGTGAAATTCATAATATTAATACTAAAAGTAAAAGAAGAAAATCGAAATATTTTTGTGATTTTGATGATGACGATTATGAAGATTAAAATGAAGAAATGTATAAATATTTGGTGGAAGGAAATGCTAAAACTCTCTCTACTTTCTTACGATTTCCTAGCTTCCTCCAATATCCATCCCAAGATGTCGAATGATGTTAGGATATCCAATAATTTAAGATCATTTTTCGTCAATGTTCAAATGAGGGGAGGGAGGGGGAATTTTAGGGAAATTTTTTGGAAATGAAAGTGATTTTGTGCGTTGGGTGCAGGGTGTGCGCCCATGCGCACAGTATGTCCTTCATTTTTCCAAAAATTTGCTGAATATTTCCCTTTGGTAAAGTGCTTTGGGGCGTGCTTAGGTCATCCCTTGCATCATTTCTTAAAGGAAAGGAAGGAGTAGTTTTCTCCTCCTTACTCCTTTTTTTGGTCTTTGATGAGAGTTTGTTGGGCTCGTGGAAAGAGAAGGTTCTCCTTGGGCCCATGACTTTAGCTCAAAGGTTTTACCTTCTTCATGACCATGTTTTAGTCTCGTTCTTATGGAAATGCGTTTTCGAGGGTTTTGAAGTTGTTCGTCTTATTATTAGAAATGTGAAAATATGGGAAAAATATGGAAAATAAGATAAAATAAAAATCAAAATATTTTTGGTATATTTGTGTTTTTAGGAGTTTTTAGTTGCTTTTGGGTTGGATCTTTTAGCTTGCTTCTCATGACCGGACTAGTAATGAGACGTGGTACATTTTTAATTATCGGCCTAAGGGTGGGACAAATGTAGGTGACTACAGTATGAAAATAAACTTATCCCAGTGGCCTTGAAGATACAGATCCAGCTTGCTTGTCGTTTCAGTTGCTTCACTCTTTCCCTGTTGGTAGGCAAACATACCTTTTCAATGAAATATGTCATCCCATGATCCATCCATGAGGATTTGTAGTTATCATAAAGCGTACTTCAGTTACTTGTTCACTTATGTGTTTTGCGTAAACACCTCCATCAATACAATACCCTCCATATCTTGCACTATCGAGCTCGTCGTGAGCTGTCCCTCATGGAAACTAAGTTACCTCAAAGATTGAGAAGTTGCGAGCTAGACGTTATAGCTTGTATCTTTACTTCAACATGCCTTTCTCCTTTGCCTTAAACTCCCCTTTTTCAGCCCGACCACCACTACAACTCGTTTGTAACTGCATTCCCGTTCCACCTGCAGTAAAGAACATGTATACCAGTGATGGCAGGCCTCATATTCTGTCTTATTTTTGAGACGTGGAACGGGAACTTTATGGCGTGATGCTTGTTCGTGCGATCACGAGTCGTGATATGATCCCGACCCGCTAAATGGGGACATGGAGGAGGACTCCATCAACTACGATTATCTACAAGTCCTCAACATCGTCTTCAACAACTTCCATCATCACCATGAAATCAGCCAATGCTTGAGCTTTCAAGGTTGTTCTTTGTTTGAAATTGAATCATACTCAGACAACTCTACCGCCCACCCCTTCATGATGATTCCATCATGTTGAGAGATTTTTTATAGGTTGGTTTGTGAATACTTAATTAGACGGGCGTTAAAACATGGTCGAAGCTTCCGGCTGTTACCACGTTAGAGTAGTCGCTTTCCTAAAACCATATAGCACGTCTCTACTCCATCAAGTACAATGGCTGACAAAGTACTGCCGGTTTCTAAATTCTATCCTTCTCTACATCAACGTTGATGCTACTGTCTTCTCAAAGGCCAAAATGTACGTTGTACTGTCACCCATGTATGGTCTTGTCATTGGTTGGCAGCTTCTGTAGTTGAGCTTTACTACTTCAAAGGCTTATGGTGCTTATACGTACATTCGGATTACTTTTCGCTCAAGAACTTGGAGGAATGATAAAGCCATGTAAGCTGATTAGAGATAAATCTAATGAGGGTTGCCTTGCTTACGTTAGCTTTTGAACATCTTTTATAGTTTCACGGTTCTAGATTTCATCACTAATGTTATCTTATTGAGGTTGGCATCAATCCCCTTTGCTTACCATGAAACCTGAGAACTTCCGTGATGTCACCCAAAAACAAACTTCTTAGGGTTTAACTTCAGTTGCCCTCCTCAGGTCAAGAAGGTTTCCTAGAGATCCACTATGTCGTCTTGGTTAGTCTTACTCTTCAATATAAGTCATCACACACATATTCTGGTGTCGCACATCCTCGCTATCTCGTGGTAGACGCTATAGTCGATCAGCTTCTCGAAAGTAGTCGCAACATTCGGAGGCCAAGGGAGATAGTACTTTGAGTATAGACGCCATCCTAAATGTGAAGATACCACATTTGGTCCCACCTAAACGACTATGATTAGTGTGTACCAAGTCCCAAATAAGTCCAACTTCCAAAATTATTGCTTCAAACAATAAATAAATAAATAAATAAATAATAAGTCATTGACAAAATAGTTCAGGGTGACTTGAAATTGCATTTAAGGAGAAGTGACATATATACTGAATGATGAGAAGAAGGACCTTGGAACAAAAAACATGCTGAGGTGCTGATTTCTTGAAAAGACGTGGAATCTTTGAATGGTTTGTTAGAAAACACCAGACAAATGCCATCAAGAATACAAGAGATCAGACCCTTC
Source organism: Suaeda aralocaspica (assembly GCA_016808085.1). Classification (NCBI taxonomy): domain Eukaryota; kingdom Viridiplantae; phylum Streptophyta; class Magnoliopsida; order Caryophyllales; family Amaranthaceae; genus Suaeda; species Suaeda aralocaspica. The sequence continues at coordinate 8,947 of PYUH01002688.1, read as the reverse complement.
CACTGATACCTCACGCTACGCTATGACAGAGATGGCTAGCTAACCATAAAGTGGTGAAGCAAGTGTCTACAGATGGTAACTGGGATCAAGTGGAAGATGCCTAACAAAAAGGGAGGATGTTAACTAGCCCCATGTGTAATAACTGATGTAATAATAACAATATTATCATTGAATTCATATTTAATACTAAATAAAAGAAGAAAATCGAAATATTTTTGTGATTTTGATGATGACGATTATGAAATTTAAATGAAGAATGTATGAAATATTTGGTGGAAGGAAATGCTAAAACTCTCCTACTTTCTTCACTTTCCTAACTTACTCCATATCCAATCCCAAGATGTCGAATGATGTTAGAGATCCAATAATTGTTAAGATCATTTTTCGTCAATGTTCAAATGAGGGGAGGGAAGGGGAATTTATAGGAAATTTTTGGAAATGAAAGTGATTTTGTGCGTATGGGTGCAGGTGTGGCGCCATGCGCAAGTATGTCCTTCATTTTTCCAAAATTTTGCTGAATATTTCCCTTTGGTAAGTGCTTTGGGCGTGCTTAGGTCATCCCTTGCATCATTTTCTTAAAGGAAGGAAGGAGGATTTTTCCTCCTTACTCCTTTTTTTGGTCTTTGATGAGGGAAGTTTGTTGGGCTCGTGGAAAGAGAAGGTTCTCCTTGGGCCCATGACTTTAGCTCAAGGTTTACCTTCTTCATGACCATGTTTTAGGCTCGTTCTTATGGAAAATGCGTTTTCGAGGTTTTGGAAGTTGTTCGCAATTATTATTAGAAATGTGGGAAAATATGGAAAAATATGGAAAATAGATAAAATAAAATCAAATATTTTTGGGTAATTTTGTGTTTTTAGGAGTTTTTAGTTGCTTTTCGGGTTGGATCTTTTAGCTTGCTTCTCATGACCGGACTAGTAAGAGATGTGGTACATTTTTATTATCGGCCTAAGGGTGGACAAATGTAGGTGACTACAGTAATGAAAATAAATTCTTATACCAGTGGCCTTGAAAGATACAGATCCAGCTCTTGTCGTTTCAGTTGCTTCACTCTTTCCCTGTTGGTAGGCAACAATACCTTTTCAATGTAATATGTCATCCCATATACCATCCATGAGGATTTGTAGTTATCTAAAGCTACTTCAGTTACTTGTTCACTTATGTGTTTTGCGTAAACACCTCCATCAATACAATACCCTCCATATCTGCACTATCGAGCTCGTCGATGAGCTGTCCCTCATGGAAACTAAGTTAACCTCAAAGATTGAGAAGTTGCGAGCTGACTTAGTTATAGCTTGTATCTTTACTTCAACATGCCTTTCTCCTTTGCCTTAAACTCCCCTTTTATCAGCCCGACCACCAACTACAACTCGTTTTGTAACTGCATTCCCGTTCCACCTGCAGTAAGAACAGGTATACCAGTGATGGCAGCCTCATATTCTGTCTTATTTTTTGAGACTTGGAACTGGACTTTATGCGTGATGCTTGTTCGTGCGATCACGAGTCGTGATATGGATCCCGACCCCCGACTACCAATTGGGGAACAGGATCCATCAACTACATTATCTACAGTCCTCTATCGTCTTCAACAACTTCCATCATCACCATGAAATCAGCCAATGCTTGAGCTTTCAAGGTTGTTTCTTTTGTTTGAATTGAATTCATACTCAGACAACTCTAACCCGCCCACCTCCTTCATGATGATTCCATCATTTTGAGATATTTAAAGGTGGTTTGTGAATACTTAGATTAGCGGGCGTTCAAACATGGTCGAAGCTTCCTGGCTGTTACCACGTTAGATATGTCAGCTTTCCTAAAACCATATAGCACTCTCTACTCCATCAAGTACATGGCTGACAAATACTCCGGTTTCTAAATTCATCCTTCTCTACATCCAACGTTGGATGCTACTGTCTTCTCAAGGCCAAAATGTACTGTTGTAACATGTCACCCCTGTATGGTCTTGTCATGGTTGGCAGTCTTCTGTATTTAGCTTTACTACTTCAAAGGCTTTATGGTGCTTATACGTCCATTCGGATTACTTATTCGCTCAGAGAACTTGGAGAATGATAAAGCCATGTAAGCTGATTTAGAGATAAATCTAATGAGGTTGCCTTGCTTACTGTTAGCTTTGAACATCTTTTATAGTTCACGGTTCTGGGATTTCCATCACTAATGTTATCTTATTGAGGTTGGCATCAATCCCCCTTTGCTTACCATGAAACCTGAGAACTTCCTGATGTCACTCCAAAAACAAACTTCTTGGGGTTTACTTCATGTTCACCTCCTCGTGTGTCCAGAAGGTTTCCTGAGATCCACTATGTGCTCTTGGTTAGTCTTACTCTTCAATATAGAGTCATCCACATATACTTCCACATTCCTCCCTTTCTGGTTGGTGAAGACCTTGTCGACAAGCTTCTGATAAGTAGCTCCAGCATTCTTGAGGCCAAAGGGCATTGCCTTGTAGTTATAGACGCCATCATCTACGATAATGTTAAGATACCTACATTTGGTCCCACCTAAACGGACGATGATTAGTGTGTACCAAGTCCCAATAAGTCCAACTTCCGAAAATTTATTGCTTCAATAATCAAAAATAAAATAAAATACATAATAAATAAATAAATAATATAAATCAAATACATAAATAAATAAAATAAATAAATCAATAATAAATACAAAATATAATAAATAATAAATAAATCAATAATCCATAATAAATAATCCCTACCTCACTCACTAATAATACCTACTAACTCACTCCTACCTCCCTAATCTACTAACTAAATCTCCTCCCTCCCTACTTCCCTCACTCCCTCCTCATATCCCTCACTCCCCCTTCCCTCCTCGTCCATACTATATATAATAACTAACCTAATTAATAATTATAAATATTAATTTAAATAAATAAAATTGTATCAAAATTTTCAGGGTGACTTTGAATTGGCATTGAAGGGAAGGATGACATATTACTGAATGCTGAGAAGAGCTTTGGAACAAAAACATGCTGAGGTGCTATTTCTTGAAAAGACGTGGAATCTTTGAATGTTTTGTTAGAAACCACCAGAACAAGATGCCATCAAGGAGTACAAGAGATCAACGCCTTCCACTGATACCTCACGCTACGCTATGACGAGAGATGGCTAGCTACCATAAAGTGTGTGAAGCAAGTGTCTAAGATTGTACACTGGGATCAAGTGGAAGATGCCTAACTAAAAGGTGAGGATGTTAACTAGCCCATGGTTAATAACAATGATGTAATAATAACAATATTATCATTGAAATTCATAATTTAATACTAAAAGTAAAAAAGAAAATCGAAATATTTTTTTGTGATTTTGATGATGACGATTATTGAAGATTTAATGAAGAAATGTATGAAAATATTTGGTGGAAGGAAATGCTAAAACTCTCTCTACTTTCTTACGAATTTCTAAGCTACTCCCAATATCCAATCACAAGATGTCGAATGATGTTAGGATATCCAATATGTTAAGATCATTTTCGCTCAATGTTCAAATGAGGGGAGGGAAGGGGGAATTTATAGGGAATTTTTTGGAAATGAAAGTGTTTTGTGCGTATGGGTGCAGGGTGTGCGCCCATGCGCACAATATGTCCTTCATTTTTCCAAAGTTTTGCTGAATATTTCCCTTTGGTAAAGTGCTTTGGGGCTGCTTAGGTCATCCCTTGCATCATTTTCTTAAAGAAAGGAGAGGAGTTTTTTCTCCTCCTTACTCCTTTTGTTGGTCTTTGATGAGGAAGTTTGTTGGGCTCGTGGAAAGGAGGTTTTCCTTGGGCCCATGACTTTAGCTCAAAGGTTTACCTTCTTCATGACCATGTTTTAAGGCTCGTTCTTATGGAAAATGCGTTTTCGAGGGTTTTGGAAGTTGTTCCATTATTTATTAGAAGTGGAACAATATGGGAAAATATGGAAAATAGCATAAATAACAATCACATATTTTTGGGTAATTTTGTGTTTTTAGAGTTTTTGTTTGCTTTCGGGTTGGATCTTTTGCTTGCTTCTTCATGACCGGACTAGTAAGAAACGTGGTACTTTTTATTTCGGCCTAAGGGTGGGGACAAATGTAGGTGACTACAGTATGAAAAAATTCTTATAACATTGGCCTTGAAAGATACAGATCCAGCTTGCTTGTCGTTTCAGTTGCTTCACTCTTTCCCTGTTGGTAGGCAACATACCTTTCAATGTAATATGTCATCCCATGATCCATCCATGAGGATTTTTAGTTATCATAAAGCGTACTTCAGTTACTTGTTCACTTATGTGTTTTGCGTAAACACCCCATCAATACATACCCTCCATATCTTGCACTATCGAGCTCGTCGATGAGCTGTCCCTCATGGAAACTAAGTACCTCAAAGATTGAGAAGTTGCGAGCTAGACGTTTAGCTTGTATCTTTACTTCAACATCCTTCTCCTTTGCCTTAAAACTCCCCTTTTATCAGCCCGACCACCAACTACAACTCGTTTGTAACTGCATTCCCGTTCCACCTGCAGTAAGAACATGTATACCAGTGATGGCAGCCTCATATCTGTCTTATTTTTTGAGACGTGGAACTGAACTTTTATGGCGTGATGCTTGTTCTTGCGATCACGAGTCGTGATATGGATCCCGACCCCGCTACCAATTGGGAAAAGGATCCATCAACTACGATTATCTACAAGTCCTCCACTCGTCTTCAACACTTCCCACACTCATCACCAGAATCAGCCAATGCTGTAGAGCTTTCAAGGTTGTTCTTTGTTTGAAATTGATTCATACTCGACAACTCTCCGCCCACCTCCTTCATGATGATCCATCATGTTGAGAGTTTTTAGAGGTTGGTTTGTGAATACTTAGATTAGACGGCGTTAAAAACATGGTCGAAAGCTTCCTGGCTGTTACCACGTTAGAGTATGTCAGCTTCCTAAAACCATATAGCACGTCCTACTCCTCATCAACATGGCTGACAAGCTTACTCCGGTTTCTAAATTCTATCCTTCTCTACCATCAACGTTGATGCTATCTGTCTCTCAAGGCCAAAATGTACTGTTGTTAACATGTCACCCATGTATGGTCTTTGTCATGGTTGGCAGCTTCTGTAGTTGAGCTTTACTACTTCAAAGGCTTTATGGTGCTATACGTCCATTCGGATTACTTATTCTCTCGGAAACTGGGGAATGATAAAGCCATGTAAGCTGATTTAGAGATAAATCTATGAGGGTTTGCCTTGCTTACTGTTAGCTTTTGAACTCTTTTATAGTTCCCTTTCTGGGATTCCATCACTAATGTTTATCTTATTGAGGTTGGCATCAATCCCCCTTTGCTTACCATGAAACCTGAGAACTTCCCTGATGTCACTCCAAAACAAACTTCTTGGGGTTTACTTCATGTTGCACCTCCTCCGTGTCCAGAAGGTTTCCTAGAGATCCACTATGTGCTCTTGGTTAGTCTACTCTTCAATATAGAGTCCCACCACATATTACTTCCACATTCTCCCTTTCGGTTGGTGAGACCTTGTCGACAAGCTTCTGATAAGTAGCTCCAGCATTCTTGAGGCCAAAGGGCATTGCCTTGTAGTTATAGACGCATCATCTACGATAAATGTTGAAGATACCTACATTTGGTCCCACCTAAACGGACGATGATTAGTGTGTACCAAGTCCCAATAAGTCCAACTTCCGAAAATTTTATTGCTTCAATAAATAAATAATATAAATAAATAAATAAATAATAAATAAAATGAAAATAAATAAATAATAAATAAATAAATAAATAATAAATATCAAAATAAATAAATAAATAAATAAATATCATTATCAAATTTCATACTACTATAAATAAATCATATCATAATAATATACATCATACTAATAAATACAATAATCCATAATAAATACTATATTATATATTATCAATAAGTCTTGCTGTCCGGGTGATTTGAACTGCATTGAGGAGAATGTTCATTTATGATGATAGAAGTGCTTGACAAAAACTGGTGAGTTCTGATTTCTGAAAAACGTGAATCTTTTAATGTTGTTAGACAACACCAGACAAGATCCCATCAAGGAGTACAAAGATCAGACCCTTCCACTGATACCTCACGCTACGCTATGACGAGATGGCTATACACCATAATGTGTGAAGCAAGTGTCTGAGATTGTAACTGGGATCAGTGGAAGATGCCTAACTAAAGTTGAGGATGTTAACTAGCCCATGGTTAATAACAATGATGTAATAATAACATATTATCATTGAAATCATAATATTAATACTAAAAGTAAAAGAAGAAATCAAAATATTTTGTGATTTTGATGATGCCATTATGAAGATTAAATGAAAAATGTATGAAATATTTGGTGGAAGGAAATGCTAAAACTCTCTTACTTTCTTACGAATTCCTAAGCTTACTCCAATATCCAATCCACAAGATGTCGAATGATTGGTAGATATCCAATAATGTTAAGATCATTTTTCGTCAATGTTCAATTAGGGAGGAAGGGGGAATTATAGGGAAATTTTTTGGAAATGGAAAGTGATTTTGTGCGTATGGGTGCAGGGTGTGCGCCCATGCGCACAGTATGTCCTCATTTTTCCAAAAATTTTGCTGAATATTTCCCTTTGGTAAAGTGCTTTGGGCGTGCTTAGGTCATCCCTTGCACATTTTCTTAAAGGAAAGGAAGGAGGAGTTTCTCCCTCTTACTCCTTTTTTGGTCTTTGATGAGGGAAGTTTGTTGGGCTCGTGGAAAGAGAGGTTCTCCTTGGCCCATGACTTTAGCTCAAAGGTTTACCTTCTTCATGACCATGTTTTAGGCTCGTTCTTATGGAAAATGCGTTTTCGAGGGTTTTGGAAGTTGTTCGCATTATTATTAGAAATGTGGAAAATGGGAAAAATAGGGAAAATAGATAAATATAAAATCAAAATATTTTTGGGTAATTTGTGTTTTTAGAGTTTTTAGTTGCTTTCGGGTTGGATCTTTTAGCTTGCTTCTCATGACCGGACTAGTAAGAGACGTGGTACATTTTTTATCGGCCTAAGGGTGGGGACAAATGTAGGTGACTACATATGAAAATAAATTCTTATCCAGGGGCCTTGAAAGATACAGATCCAGCTTGCTTGTCGTTTCAGTTGCTTCACTCTTTCCCTTTGGTAGGCAAACATACCTTTTCAATGTAATAGTCATCCATGATACCATCCATGAGGATTGTGTAGTTACATAAAGCGTACTTCAGTTACTTGTTCACTTATGTGTTTTGCGTAAACACCTCCATCAATACAATACCCCCATATCTTGCACTATCGAGCTCGTCGATGATCTGTCCCTCATGGAAACTAAGTTAACCTCAAAGATGAGAAGTTGCGAGCTAGACGTTATAGCTGTATCTTTACTTCAACATGCCTTTCTCCTTTGCCTAAACTCCCCTTTTATCAGCCCGACCACCAACTACAACTCGTTTGTAACTGCATTCCCGTTCCACCTGCAGTAAAGAACATGTATACCAGTGATGGCAGCCTCATATTCTGTCTATTTTTTGAGACGTGGAACGGAACTTTATGGCGTGATGCTTGTTCGTGCGATCACGAGTGTGATATGGATCCCGACCCCTCTACCAATTGGGGAAAAGGATCCATCACTACGATTATCTACAAGTCCTCAACATGTCTTCAACAACTTCCATCATCACCATAAATCAGCCAATGCTTGAGCTTTCAAGGTTGTTCTTTGTTTGAAATTGAATTCATACTCAGACAACTCTACCGCCCACCTCCTTCATGATGATTCCATCTGTGAGAGATTTTTAGAGGTGTTGTGAATACTTAGATTAGACGGCGTTAAAACATGGTCGAAGCTTCCTGCGGTTACCACGTTAGAGTATGTCAGCTTTCCTAAAACCATATAGCACTCTCACTCCATCAAGTACATGCTGACAAAGTACTCCGTTTCTAATTCTATCCTTCTCTACCATCAACGTTGATGCTAACTGTCTTCTCAAAGGCCAAAAGTACTGTTGTAACATGTCACCCAGTATGGTCTTGTCATGGTTGCAGCTTCTGTAGTTGAGCTTTACTACTTCAAAGGCTTTATGGTGCTTATACGTCCATCGGATTACTTATTCGCTCAGAGAACTTGGAGGAATGATAAAGCCATGTAAGCTGATTTAGAGATAATCTAATGAGGGTTGCCTTGCTTACTGTTAGCTTTTTGAACTCTTTTATAGTTCACGGTTTCTAGGATTTCCATCACTAATGTTATCTTATTGAGGTTGGCATCAATCCCCCTTTGCTTACCATGAACCTGAGACTTCCGTGATGTCACTCCAAAAACAACTTCTTGGGTTTAACTTCATGTTGCACTCCTCAGTGTCCAGAAGGTTTCCTAGAGATCCACTATGTGCTCTTGGTTAGTCTTACTCTCAATATAGAGTCATCCACATATACTTCACATTCCTCCCTTTCTGGTTGGTGAGACCTTGTCGACAAGCTTCCTGATAAGTAGCTCCAGCATTCTTGAGGCAAAGGGCATTGCCTTGTAGTTATGACGCCATCATATACGATAAAGTTGAAGATACCTACATTTGGTCCACAAACGGACGATGAATTGTGTGTACCAAGTCCCAATAAGTCCAACTTCCGAAAATTTATTGCTTCAAATAATAAATAAATAAATAAAACATACATAAATAAATAAATAAATAAATAAATACATAAATCATAAATAAAATAATAAATAAATAAATAAAAATAAATATAATAAATAAATAAAAAATAATAAATAACTAATCATAAAAAAGTCATGACAAAATAGTTCAGGGTGACTTTGAAATTGCATTGAAGAGAAGGATGACATATTACTGAATGATGAGAAGAAGCCTTGGAACAAAAACATGCTGAGGTGCTGATTCTTGAAAAAGACGTGAATCTTTGAATGGTTTGTTAGAAACACCATAA
>PYUH01002684.1:10000-13047 GCA_016808085.1 Suaeda aralocaspica | reverse complement strand
CTAGAACTCAAAGGGGTAAGGACTCAATAATGGTGGTGGTTGATCGTTTTTCAAAGATGGCTCACTTTATTAANTGGCTCACTTTATTCATTGTCACAAAACTGAAGATGCTATGAAGGTGGCCAAGTTATACTTTGATGAGATAGTGCGTTTCCATGGGGTTCCACGCACCATTGTTTCTGATCGAGACACAAAGTTTCTAAGTCATTTTTGGAAGTCTTTGTGGCGCTTAATGGGAACCAAGTTGCTATTTTCTACTTCACATCACCCACAAACCGATGGTCAAACCGAGGTGGTGAATAGAGTGCTAGGTTCTTTGCTTAGGACCTTAGTTAGTAAGAGCACCAAAGATTGGGATATCAAGCTAGCTCATGCCGAGTTTGCTTATAATAGGACTCCTTGTACTACTACAAAGTACTCTCCTTTTGAAGTGGTTTATGGTTCTAATCCCTATGTTCCAATTGATCTCATTGCTCTACCACAAGACAAGTTCGTGCATGGAGGTGCCAAAGAGCAAGCCGAGTTCATGATCAAAATCCATAAAGAGGTGAGAAAGAACATTGAGAAAGCTAATGAAGTCTACAAGAAGCAAGCCAACAAAAGGGTCAAGAACGTGAGAAGCTTTGAAGTTGGTGACTTGGTGTGGATCTACATGAGGAAGGAGAGGTTTCCCAATCAAAGGAAGAACAAACTCATGCCAAGGGCAGAGGGTCCATTTGAGGTGGTGGAAAAGATTAATGACAATGCCTACAAGATTGATTTGAGAGGCAAGTATGGAGTTTCAAGCACGTTCAATGTGGGAGATCTTGCACCATACTATGATGATGAAGAATTGAGGACAATTCCTTTTGAAGAAGGGGAGGATGACCAAGATGGCCAAGGTACGTATAATTCAGGTTACCAAGTCCATGCAAGGGAGTTAATTTTGTCTAAGTCCTTGTTCGAGGTTACTCCTATGGAGTTTGATGTGCATGGTCCGAGGAAGTCCGCAAGTGGGTGCACCTTGCTAAGTGTAACTAATTACTTTGAAGATGGAGATAATTACCATGAATTATTCCTACCTTATTCACGTGAAAATGGACAGTTATATGGAGTAATTCCAATCAGATTGGGGAGTCAAATTTTAGCCGTTTTAAGGATTAATGCATGGCTGTTTTGAGGCGTGTTTCAAGGAGAGTTTCAAGCTGCATTTTAAACTCTTTGGACGGTTTATTTTAGGTGTTTTCTACTGATTTATTGGTTGAATAAAGTAGCTTAAAGTGGGAATTAATTTTGAGAAGTTACAAGCGTAAATCAAGGGCTGATTGAATGATGAATTTTAAGCAGGTTTTTAAACTCTTTTAAAGGGGAGTTATGAGCTGTTTAAATCAGGTTTATTTGCTGAATAAAGAGGCTTGAATGAGGGGTCAATTCGTGGCTGTTACAAGGCATAAATCAAGGAATATTTGAATGACAAATTTGAGCAGTTTTGAAGGAAGAAATCTGGACAGCTTTGTGCAACGTTTTGGGAGTTAATTGCTGGACATTTTGAATTATTCTTTCCTTATTTTAAGCTCTCTTAATTAGGAAAATATTCAGTTGTAATGGGGAATTAATTTGGGCGGTTATGAGCCAATTAATCTGCCCTTTATTTCAGTTTTACAATTGCTGAATTGTTGTTTATTTTAGCTAAGTAAAGATGCAAGTAGATGATGTACTAAGGCTATAAATAGCGTGCAAATTATGAATGAACATCAGATCAGAATATTGCCTAAACTTTTAAGTTTGTTTGTTAATTTTGACTTGTGTAAGTTAAAGTTATTTGCCCAAATTCGAGAGTGTCTCAAATTTGAAGGAGTGTAGTTTTAGTGAGAGTTCCTAAAGCTAAACTTGTAGTTGTCGTCTAGGTTGAGAGTTCCCTAAACACTACTACGCCCAAACAAGTGAGTGAGAGTTCCTCCTTGTTATATCCTCAAGTTAAGGGTGAGAGTTCCCCTAGACTTTCTTGATTACTCCAAAATATTATTCCTTCTGTGATCTAAAAATATTACTCGCATTCTTAACCCATTGTGAACAAGTTTACCTATTTGTTTACACATCATTTGGCGCGTCAGGTAGGGGAGGAGTTTTCTAAAATTCTTCCAAAGGGGACGAATACCTACATACCATGGGAGAGAATCAAGACTTGAGGGTGGCTTTGGATGCTCTAAATCGATCCATTGCTAGTCAAGAGAGGTTGGCCGAAACAAATGCCAATCTACAAGGGAACCTTGCTGCCTTAATGGCAAGGCTCATGAACGAACAAGATAGAAGAGATCATGGTGAAGATCCTCCACCTAGGAGGAAAGATCGAAGTCTCAAGGTGGACATTCCTGCTTTTGATGGCACCCTTGATCCAGAGAAATACTTGGAGTGGGAGAAATCCTTGGAGAGATACTTTGAGTACAAGGATATTCAAGAAGAGGAGCAGAGATATAAAATTGCCAAAGTCAAATTGAAAGGCTATGGTTATAGTTGGTTGCAAGGAGAACAAAGGGGGCGTACCCTTAGGGGAAAAGCTTCCATCTCTACTTGGAGCAAACTAAAGAAAAGAATGAGGGATCGTTTTATTCCTCACAATTACAAACAAAGCCAATATGTGAAGTGGAGCACTTTACAACAAAATGGTGATCCTGTTGAGGACTACATCAAGGAGTTTGATAGACTTGCAATTGTGTGTGAAGTCACGGAGAATGAAGAACTCAAAATGGGGCGTTTTGTGGCTGGCTTGGACCAAGAGTTGCAAGAAACGCTGGAAGGTTACACCAATTTAACCTTTGTTGAAGCTTGCAAACTTGTGGTAAAATTTGATTCAAAGAGGAAGAAAAAGAAGTCTACCTACATTCCTCAAGTGGCACGAAAACCAACCTTCCCTATCAAGGATGGTTCTTCTCTTGTCAAAAACAATGACCCACCTAAGAAAGACAAGAATGATTTCAAGCTAAGTGACATTGTTTGTTACAAATGTGGAGGAAGGGGTCACTTCAAGAAGGATTGTCCTAATAAAGACAAGAATGTTCCTGTTGTTG
>PYUH01002684.1:0-2500 GCA_016808085.1 Suaeda aralocaspica | reverse complement strand
CACAAATCTGAACTTCTAANCCACAAATCTGAACTTCTAAGGCGAATAATTAGTAGAATTTGATTAAAGCAAAGCACCCTCAAACCCTAAGAACTATCCTCACGTGAGATAAAGAAAAAAGCACCACTCACTCAATCGAATTTCTCACAAGAAACGCTCAAAAATTGTTTACTTCGTGAAACAAAAGAAAACCGGAAAAAACACTTTGTGTTTAATCTCTCAATCTGAATTTTATTGATGTATTTTACGTCCTATTTATAGGCTAAACATACCACACATATTTCGAATCTTAAACATTCCTACCTCTTTAGATATATGTATAACAAACTAAGATTAGGATAACCAGAAAATCCTAACAAAACGGATACATATCTTTGCACCATATATTTTGTAATCTATTTCTAGTCTAAATCTTAGTATTTTGCAAATCAAATCTAACCACCAATTTCCGAAATAACACAACTAATTGACCAAGTCAAACAACACAAAATCCCGCGTTACAACTTTGCCCATAACTTCAAAAATCTTTCAAAATCCCGCCATATGCATTGCGTTGGTTTTTTTATTTTGTTGGACTTCCGATTTCAAGAACTTCAAGAAACTCTTCAAGATCAATCTTTATTTCAAGAAACCTCCATTTTTTGTGTTTCTCATGCTTGATTCCATCAACCTTGACTCATAACTAATCAGAAATAACAAACCCATATGGTAAAACCCTATAAATGACGTGGAAGAAAACCCATATAGCTCAACCTATCTAACTACTAACTATACTTGCTTTACATTTACGTGAATATCTTGTGCATGTCACATGCACACTCAAAAATCCACCCTAGTCACCCAAGAAGCCGTTGTCTCCATAAGCCCACTACTCCCCCATGGTTGCTTCTTGTTTTCCACTTCAATCAAACCCAAACCCTCGAAGTTTTGCCATTGATATGCGTATCATCCTCCTCTTCGTCAAAGAGTTTGTCCTCAAACCTCGAAGTTGGTCATCAGGAACATAGGAGCTAAATCACCAATTTTGAAGGTAGCATGGACCCATATTCTCCTGGTATTCCAATTTGTAAGCAATTATCCCCACTTTACTTATGATTTTTAAACGTTCCATCACAACGAGGCATAAGTTTATCTTCCTTGATTTGGAATCTTTCCTTCCTCAATTGTACCAAACCAAATCCCCTTCTTGTAGACATGTTGTGATTTTAATGTTGGTTTGCTCGTGCCTTGTAATTCATTACCTTCTCAATTCAGCCCTTACTTCTGCTGAAGTTTTTGCATGTACTCAACCGAGTATCTGGCATCTTTGTGTACCAACTCCCCTTTGGAATACTACAAAATCAATTGGTAACTTAGGATTAACTCCATAGACAATCTCGAAGGTGAGTGCTTAGTAGCATAAGTAGGTGACCTATTATAAGCAAATTCAGCATGAGCAAGCTTCAAATCCCAATCTTTTTGTGTCTACTAACCAAACCACGCACACAAAACCCTAGTGGTCGATTAGTGACTTCTGTTTGCCCATCTGTTTGAGATGATAAATGTGCTAAACAAAAGTTTCGTGTGCCTATTCACCTCCAAAGTGACTTCCAAAAGTAGCTCATGAATTTTGTGTCTCTATCACTTACAATAGTCTTTGGAACCCCATGCACCTTATGATGTCTTTAAAGTATATAAGCCACCATCATCGCAGCATCTGTCTTGTGACTGGGGTAAAATGAGCCATCTTCGAAAATCTATACAACACTCACATAATAGCATCTTTGCCCCTTGCTGTCCTTGGTAACCCTACAATGAAATCCATAGTAAACATCTTCCCAAGGTCCCTCTGGCACTGGCATGGAGTATAAAAACCTTGATAAGCTGCTTTCGCCTTTTGACAAGTGCACATTGAGCAATTATGGCCTCAACATCAACAATCATCTTTGGCCAATAAAAGTGTTCTTGCACACATGGTTAGTGTCTTTGTAATGCCAAAATGTCCAGCAATACCTCCTCCATGAGCCTCCCTTACTAACAACTCACGTATATAGAACACTTAGGTATGCACAATAGTTACCTTTAAACAAAACCCATCATGTACACATAGGAACTCATAGACCCCTTTGAAAGTTGCGCCATTATTGGTCCCAAAATCACCACTTGCTCGTAAAATTGTGTTATCACCTCTAATCCAAGCACTAAAGTTCAAACACCAAGCAAAGGTATACCTTCTTGACAAAGCATCAGCACACAAACATTATACTTCCCCGTTTTGTAACTTTGAAGAGAGTGAAAAGATTGCAAGAATTCAACCCATTTAGCATGTCTTGTTCAACTTTTGTGACCCTTAATGTGCTTCAATGCTTCATGATACGAATGAATATGAAGTGGTTAGGCCTTAAATAATGACTCCAATGATCCAAAGCTCTAATAATGGCATAAACTCCTTGTCTAATGTAGAATAGTTCAGTTTTAGCACCATTCAACTCTCCTAAAGTACAATTGCCTCTTCCTGGGG
>PYUH01000251.1:262682-318788 GCA_016808085.1 Suaeda aralocaspica | reverse complement strand
AGAAGCATTGCTTCCACCCATTTGGAAACATAATCCACAGCAACCAATATAAACGATACCGTTAGAAGAAGGGAATGGACCCATATAATCAATACCCCCAAACATCGAATATTTCAACTTAAAATACCCTGTTGAGGCATTTCATGCCTTTTTGAGATATACCTGTCCGTTTGGAATGAATCACAAGACATGACAAAGTCTCTAGCATCCTTGAGTATGGTAGGCCAATAGAAACTGGATTGCAAACACCTTAAACATCGTTTTGGCGGACCCGGCATGTCCTCCATAAGGTGATGAGGTGGCATGGTGCAAAATCTCATATACCTCCTAAGCTGGTACAACACCTGCGATCTAAAGCATCTGCCACTCACGAAACAAGTTGGGACATCCCACAAAGTAATTCAAAAGGTAAAACAAGTTAGAACTCCATAGTCACTAGCACACACATAATTTCAAAAGGTAATTCCCAATCGGGTGATTGAATGATTGGTGCTGGATTAGTGATGTTTGATCAATTATTAGATTCAACAGGCATTCTCGGTAAATTAAACTCGACATCTTTTAATAGCAGTTGTGTTAAGGGTTTAGCAATTTTAGAGAAATCTTTGATGGATCTACGGTAAAACCCTGCATGACCTAGAAAGCTCTAACACCTTTTACACTTACTGGTGGAGGTAATTCTTCAATAACTTGGTTTTAGCTTTATCTACTTCAATACCTCTTTCAGAGACTAGATGTCCTAAGGCAATCCCTTTCTTCACCATAAAGTGACATTTCTCCCAATTGAGGACCAAATTCACCTGTTCACATCTTTAAGCACTTTAGTTAGGTTAGCCAAACATGAATCAAAATCAGTACCATAGACACTAAATCACCATGAAGACTTCCACCATGCTAGACAGGAACTCAGAAAATATAGCCTCATGCATGCATCTTTGAAAGGTCAGGAGCATTACATAGACCAAAAGGCATCTACGGTAAGAAAAAGTGCAATGGCATGTAAATGCAGTTTGGGATTGATCATCAGGATGGATGGTATTTGGAAGAATCTAGAATAACCATCTAGATAACAAAATATTTATTAGTTGCTAGCCTTTCTAACATTTGATCATAAAAGGTACAGGGAAATGATCCTTTTTGGTGGCAACATTTAATTTTTCGGTAATCAATGCACATTCGCCAACCTTAACCATAGTGGGGATAAGTTCATTTTTATCCATTTCGCACAACAGTTGTTCCCCCCCCTTCTAGGGACTACCTGTACTGGACTTACCCTTGAGAATCTGGCACAGCATAAATGATACTTGCATCAAGAAGTTTGAGAAACCTCTTTCTTCACCACTTCCTGCATGTAAGGGTTAAGTCTCCTTTGTCCCTGTATACAAGGCTTATGGCCATCTTCTAGATGAATTCTATCATGCAAAAATCAGGACTATTCCAGTTAGATCATCAAGTGTTTAACCAATAGCCTTTTTGTGAGTTTTAAGCACCCGCAATCAACTTTTCAAGTTGACTATCAGTAAGTTTAGAACTAACTATGACTGGATCAACTCGGCATCATCTAGACAATCATACTTAATAGGGGGAAGGGGTTTCATTTCAGGCTGTGTTACCTCTTTGATGGCATATGATTTGCTGAGCACATGATTGATACCTTTGCCTCTCCTCTAAAGTCATCTTCTCATTGTTCAATTTGTGGCCTATAGCTCAATTTCCGAATCTCCTTCACCTGCATTAGCTCATCCAAACACAAATGGCCTTTAGGGGATCCTTTGTAAGGGATCGAGGCATGTCATCCAAACACATTTCACCAATAATATCAATCTTATAACATGACTGCTCTATCATGGGGTTTTTTACTGCATTATTAAGATTGAATGTCACCTTGTCATCCCCTACAGAAGAGTCAAACTTCCATTTTTACATCAATGACGGCACCTGCACGTATTAGGAAAATCTACCTAGAATGAGGGGATATGAGCATCCTCATCAATATCAAGGACAACAAGTCAACAGGAATAAAAAATTTTCCTACTCTAACAGGTACACTCGTCTAAAACACCCTTAGGGTATTTTACAGTTATACTGCCATCTACAAAGTAACTTTAGTAAATTTAAGTTCTCCCATGTCAAGCTTCTTACAAATTGATAAGGGCATCACACTTACACTAGCTCCCAAATCACATAGAGCCTTATCAATAAAAAAGACCTATATTACATGAATTAAAAACTGCCTGGATCCTTCAACTTAGGAGGAGATTTATTTTGAAGGATCGCACTGCACTCCGGTGAGTGCAACTGTCCTCTGTTACATTCAACTCACATCCTGCTCAAAAATCTTTCAAAAATTTAGTAAAGTAGGCACTTGGTAATTAAATCAGTGAAAGGCACAGGAACTTGCAAATTTTTAACTATGTCAGGAATTTACGAAAGTGATTATCATTCTTACTCCTGGTTACCCTGTTCGAAAGGGTAACGGCACCTTTGAGGGAGGAATCGTATCGGTAACTGAATCTGCTGCTGGAGCTTGCTTCTTTGATGCTTCCTTCTCCTTCTCTGGCAGCTGCTTCCTCAAGGTCTTCAATAACAACTGAATTAGTCTTCTGTGTTCCATCTGCAGCCTGTTAGACATCATCAGCATTCTAGGACCTTCATAGTAAGTACCGCTCCTTGTTGCAATGGAATTGAAATGATCACGAGTGGATTGCTTGATGAGCATTTATGGAGCATTTGAGGAGAAGTTGGCCTTGTTGCCTTTGTGCTGATGATTAGCATTTGGTTCTACTTGAGTCTCCAATTGTCGATTGTGGGCCTGCATAGCTTCCATGGCTTTCTGCATCTGCATCATCATGTTCTCAGTTCTGATAGTCTTGCGATGGCTGTGGAGGTGCTGGGTGTGCTGGAGGTGGTGGTGCTACTGAACCCTCGGTGGGTTGAGGTGAAGGCAACCGTTGAATCTGTTTTTTTTTGCTGTGGTACCAAAATGAGGCTGCGCTGCTGCGGATTTTGAACATGCTATATTCTTGTAGGAGAATATGGATGACTCTTTCCAACCAGGATCTAGTGGGTTCGAAAATGGGTTATTCTTGTAAGCTTGAAATGCACCATACCCGCTCCTTAGACTATGAACTGCTTGCCATAATATGCCCAAAAGAACCACATAAATCACAAGACATCTTGTAGCTCCGAATGTGCAGCCATCGCAGCTACTATCATTGATTGAAGGATGGTGTTGTTGATTTTGTCTAGCTTCTCATAATGTGCATGATTTGTGGAACCAAACTCCCATATTTGGCATCTATCTCATGTTTTCCTTCCTTTCCTCTCTCTTAGCAGTGTCCTCTAGATTACCAATTGATAATTATGAATAACAATCTCCTCAAGTAAATCATAGGCAGCATTGACTTCTTGGTTCATAAATCGACGACACTAGCAGCAAATCAAGCAAGTTCTACTCTCATTACCCAAGCCATTAAGAATGATTGCACTAAAAAACACTTCGAGTCCATGCATGAGGGCACATCTTCAATAAATCCTTAAATCTCTCCCATGCGTCTAAAGAGTTTCATCTGTTTCTTGGTTAAAATTCGTATTTGACTCCTAAGGTTTGCAGTTCTCTCTTCCTTGAAAAGCAAGAGCCAGTCTCAACTTTAATAGTATCGATTTAGGCATTCAACCAAGATCGAGCTTTCTCCTTAATAAATGGAAACATCGTAGGTCGTATGTATTTGAGATACACCAGCTTTTTGTTGCTTGATTGTATTGCGTACTGAATGAAGTTATTCAAATGTAAGTTCGGATCTTCTTTCTCATGTGCCTGCAAACTGTTCCTTTCAACATGTTCACCAAAGCTGTGTTTCAATTCGAAATTCAGGGCCTCTATATCAAGAACTCGGTTATCCATCTCCTACTGTTGCAGAACTCGGCTGAGAATAGTTCTTTTAGGACTTGCTTGTGGTGGTGGCGGCGGTGGTGCTCATCCCGTGTTTGGGGTGGGGTTACTCGTCGTTTAAACTGTGATCTAACCACATTTCTTTCTCTTCTTTATCAGACACTATACGGAAATGTTCAAAGCATCAAATAATTGTGTCAAATCACCTGTTCGTTCGGAAAGAATGCTTCTTTGTGATCTCCACTCCTTCTACGACTCCTCTATGCAAGATTTTTCCGTTTAGGGTCAATCCAAAACCGGCATACAACCTAATACCTGCACACTAGTCGAAACTCGAAACCAAAAGAAACTACCTCAAAGAACTGAAGGTCCTTTAGGTGGAAATAAAAACCGCAAATAAAAATAAAAGAACAATTTAAAACCCGACTAATAGATTAAAATTGCCTTCCCTCCCCGGTAACGGCGCAAAATTTGAACAGGTTTGTCGCACACCTCCCAAAAATAAACCAAACAACACTAACTAATATAGCTAGGAAGTAGGTATCGAATCCTCAGGGAAGCTATCAAATTCTATTAGCTCTAAAAAGCCTAAAGCGTGTAATGGGCCTTGGTGGAAATTTATTCAGCAAGAAGACCATGAAATAGGAAGTGAATTACTATAGACTCTATTAATACCTATACGTTCACTTGGTCAACAAACTAAATACGCCATAACATTCATTGGCTGTCATTGAACTAGGGCTCACTAATTCGTCTCGAACTTAAACCCCACAAAACGCCTTTACCGCTCCGCTCGCACTAAATTCGTTTTTTGCCTATTAGTCAGTGGTCTAATTGTGGTAATTTCTACTCTCGGCTCGATTTCAATCAATAACCTCTTACAACTAAATCTGGCAACAATTTAATTGAATCGCTAGAAATCAATAATAGGAATTCAATTAGAAGCCAAGAATAATTACTAAAACTTAATTTAAATTCAAGTCATGTCATAGACCCCCTAATCCCTAGAGAAACGACACTCACTCATAATAAGGAACAGCAAATTGAATTCAAACAGCATGATCATGAAAAAGGAATTAATTAAAACTAAATTAATTACTAATAAACTAAATGTAAGCATCAAAATAGCAAAACTAATTAAACTAAACTAAAAACAAAATTAAAGAGATCATTAAACTAAAAATTAAAAAGCAGAAAGACGAGTATGCCAAAATCAGATGAATTGGCATGATTGAAAGCTGATCATGAACAAAGTTAATTAATCCTAAATTCTAGAAGAATAATTATTTTGTTCCAGGTCTAAAATATGGATCCAACCCCATAGTGATGCTAACACCTTTCTAAGAATGCTTAAGCAGGTTATTTTTCCTAGGTTCGGAGTCCCTAGTGCTATCATCAGTGATGGGGGAACGCACTTTCATGAGAAAAGGTTCGATAAGCTGCTGGAGAAATACGGTGTTTACCACTGGACGGGATTGGCATATCACGCACAAACCAGTGGTCAAGTCGAGGTTTTAAACCGAGAAATCAAGTCAATTCTATTGAAGACGGTTGCGAAATCGAGAAAGGATTGGAGTAGCAAGCTTCATGATGCTTTATGGGCGTACAGAACAACATTTATAACTCCAATTGGCACTTTCCCATATAGATTAGTTTATGGAAAAGTGTGCCATCTTCGAGTTGAACTTGAATACAAAGATTATTGGGCAATCAAGGAATTAAACATGGATGCTAAGCTTGCGGGTGAAAAACGGTTGCTACAGTTGAATGAATTAGATGAATTTCGGCTAGGAGCATATGAAGTGCCAAAATTTATAAAGAAAAGACGAAAAAATGGCACGATAAACAAATCAAGAAAAGGGAGTTTCAAGTCGGTGATAAGGTTCTATTGTTTAACTCAAGACTTCGATTATTCCCTGGAAAGCTGAAATCTAGATGGAGTGGCCCCTTTATAGTCATAAATGTTAGCAAATTTGGCTATGTTGAAGTTCAAAGTGAAAAGGGTGAAATTTTTAAAGTTAACGGTCAACGGTTGAAGCCATACTATGAAGGAGATGTCATCGGTTTGGTTGAAGTCATCCAAGTCGATGATCCCAAGACACCTTGATCACTAATGCAGCCATGGTCAAGCTAGTGACCTTAAAAGAGCGCTCCTCGGGAGGTAACCCGAGCTTTCTATCCCTTCTTTTCTCTTTTTGCATGTTTCTGCGTGTTTTGGTGTGTTTTCGTAGTTTAGTTTAGCTTAGTTTAGCTCTTGTTTTGATTTTGTGAAGTCTAGCTAAGGGTCTAAGTGTTTAATGTTTAATTGGGGTAATTAAGGAGAGTTTAAGAGTTAAAACGTGCTTAAGTGATGATTAATAATAATAATTTATAAGTTAATTCATTAATTAGGGAGAAAAAGAAAAAAATCAGCAAAATAGAGCTACAGAGAGTACCTGCGGGCGCAGTAAACAAATACTTATTCCTTCTATGCGCCCGCATTTTAAAACAGAAGGCTCACACCTTCTCTACAGACTCCACCTGTGGGCGCAGCCCTTACTTTAGTTTTCTTCGCTGCGGGCGTAGAGGACACCTGCGGGCTTCTGTTCGTTTTTCTTTCTTTTTTTTTTTTCTTTTTCCTCGCATGGCCTCATAAACTTACCCGTGTTATATTTTTTCGGCCCCCCCTTATTATTATTATTATCTTTATATTATTATTATTATTATTATTATTATTATTATTATTACATTTTATTATCAATATTATTTTTTATTTACTAAACTCTCAATCTTCTTCTTCCTCTCTCACACCATTAAAACCCCAAAAACCTTCAACTTCAAATCACCATAACTCACTCCATACTACTCCAAATCACTTCAAATTTTAACACAACACTCCTCTCACTACCCTAAACAACATATTGGAGTTAAAATTTGGAAAAAAAAAATCACGAATTGCATAACCTAGGGTTCGAAATTTGAATTCAACTTGGGTTTGATTTGTGGGTTGCTTCTTCAATTTTCTTCAAATTTCTTGCTCTATTATCATCTACTAAGGTATAATTTACTTTTTATCCAATTTATATGAAGTTTTCATGAATTTTCAATTTTTGGGTATTTTTATTACGAATTTAATTGTTCACTCTAAACTTGATTGTTGTTGTTCATGAGTGTTTACTAGCTATTTTTATGCTTCATTATCATGTTTGGAGTTGTTAGTTATAAGTAATTGGAAGTTTTTGTGCTTTATGGATTGAGCAAGATTTCCATGAAATTTTTGATGATCATTCATGAAGTTGTTGTTAATTAGGAGTGGAACCAATAGGAAAACTGTATCTATCTTAATACTTACTCTTATAGTGGCTTTAAAGATTGGTAATCTTTCAAATATATTTACTTTGACAATGTATCATTTTCCTTTTGAGGAGTCCACAACACCTGTACAGCCTACAAAAATTAATAATATTATAAGTGGAGACACGTTCTTGAAGATAAATGTTGGACCGTCTAATTAAAATCGTTTTACTTAGACGAAAGTAAAGCATCTGATACTTCTATAAAATATATAGTGACATTCAAAAGAATTTCAATGTATTTTTTTTTTAACTTTGTCTAAGGCTGAGCACTGGTCTAGAACCGGACCGGACCAGACCGGGACTGGCAGGACCGGCGGACCGGAACGTAAATAAAAATTAGACTTGGACCGGACCTGAATTTAATCCGGTCAGGACCTGAATATTCAGGTCCAGACCTGGACCAGACCTGTTGGACCTTTTTTATATTGTTTTTGCTCTTTCAATTGAAAATTTTAATAAAAAACTATTGGACTTGTTGGACCGGTTGGACCTGTTGTTACTTATCTTAGAGACTTAGACTTCAAACATAATAACATAGGATCTAAATTCACGATATACAATCTAATTAGTAACGAGTACAAACATCAAAGTACTCAAATACTTCCAACAACATTACAACTTTTAGTTATTAATTTTTGAAAAAAAAATATTTTTAATAATTATTCAGGTCCGTCGGTCCGGACCTGAAAACCCCGGTTTTGGACCGGACCGGACCGGAAGACCGACACCTCAATTTTTTTGGACCTGGACCGGAGACAGACTCGGCGGTCAAGTCCGGTCCGGTCCGGTTTCAGGTCCAGAACGGACCTTTGCTCTGCCCTATATGTGATCATACTAGCATAATATGAATAATTAAAACCTATTTTAGCTTGTTTTTATAAAATTTTCAGATTTGTTAATTAACTTTAATGCCATAGAAAACTCATAAAAACATCCTAAACTCCTGACAAAACTCTTTTACAATCAACTAACATCATTATTGTTGACCTTAGGGGTTTTGATGATGACAAACACATATGGAAACAAGATTTCAAAGTTTATTCTGAGAACATCTGGAAAGTATATTCTAAGAAGATATTATCAAGATCTCTGAAGATATTTGGAAAAGATATATAAACAAGATTTTGGTAACAAAGCAGTTATATGAAGAATGAAGCATGTGAATTTAGATTGAGAATTGATCTAAATTCACTTTATGAAGAATATTCACCAAGATATTGGTGAGTTGTGAATCGTGAAAACAAGGAAGGTAATCAGAGAAACCCTACTTGTTACTTCACTATAAATAATGAAGATCAGAAGAGAAGAAATCAACCAAGACTTACGCAAATCACTGAAGGCATACAAGACTAGATATAAGAGTCAGTTGTACTAGGATTGTGTTCACTTTTATGAGTCTGTAATCTTGAGTTCGGGGAAATGAGAAAGAGAAGAACTTGTTCAAGGGGAACAAGTACTGAGTTAAGCTTAGAGAATGGAAAGTACTGAGTTGTACTTAGAGAATAGAGAAGGCTGGTCAAGCCACCAAGAGAGAAAGAGAAAGAGAAGAACTTGTTCAAGGAGAACAAGTTCAGGGGAAACAAGTACTAAGTGTTACTTAGAGAAGTCCATACTAACTAGGATTGTAACAAAGTCGTTGGCCCTAGTTAGTAAAAAGAGAATTGAGTCAAAATCCCTAGTGGTCGAGGTTTTTTGCTTCCTATTGGGCCTAGGAAAGGTTTCCTCGCGAAAATCGTGTGTTCTTTAATTGTCTCTCACTCTCTCTATACTTGTCTCTAGTTTAACTTGTATTGTTTGTCAAAACTAACAATTGGTATCAGAGCCTGTGCTCATATTTGGTTGTGTGCAGGTAATTCTGACGAGCGAATCCTGGAACCATGGCAAACAAGGAGGAACGACTGAGTGAGGGACATTCCACTGTAAGGCCTCCCAACTTCATTGGGAAGTACTATCGTCAGTGGAAAGCGAAGAGGGAGACTTTTATTACTGCTGATAACTTCAAAATATGGAAGGTGATTCGTGATTGTAATTTTCAAAATACCAAAAAGAATGAGAAAGGTGAACTTGTTCCTAAACCCGAAAGTGAATATGAAAAGGAGGACTATATGAAAAGATTGAACCTAATGCTTCTACATTAAAATTTTTGCATTGTAGGCTTGGACCTCGTCATTATTGATGTGGCACGCCAAATCATACCACGTGTTAGCATAATACTGGGCCACGTGTCCACTAAAAGACTAGGTGGCACTGCCACTTGGCAATGACTGGACCACCAAGGTGGGCTCCACACGGCCACGTGTCGTTGTAAGATTGGGCCACGTGTCCACAACAAATACTTAAAAGAAAAGCAACCTCTGCCACGTGTCGCAATCCTATTTGAGGCTACAAGGTAGGATAAAAGGAGGAATTTGGGCCTTGAGGCTTGAATATGAAAGCCCATGAGGCTTGATCAAGTATCAACCAATTAGACGATGACAAATGTCATTGTCCTATTTGTTAGCCTCCAAACCTAAAGGCTATAAATACCCCTCAAAATCATCATTTTGGGGGCATTCAACATTCAATATTCAATCTTCATTCATTCTTACATCATACTAAGAGAATTTCTCTCACTAGTTTCCCTATCTAGATTACCAAGTTGTTAATTATTGTTAATTTGCCTTAATCCTCATACAAATACTTACTTAAGCATCAGAGGGGGAAAAAATCCTACGAGGACAATGTATTACATGTAATCCTGATTTACGGAATCAGATGAATAGGCTACGACCATATAATAAGGTCCAAGTTGATCTTTTTTTTTTATAGAAATTGGAGTTTACATTTGTATGAAAATTGGCTACGGGCCATAATTAATGAAAACTCTATTTTTGTATATGTGATACTTTAATTTATTACATTTTATTTTGCTTATTAAGCAAGGCTAGGGCAAGACCCTAGAGCCCTGGTGAATCTTATGAATTCCCATTAGGGCAAGACTAGGGCAAGATCCCAAAGTCAAACTTTGTTACTTAAGCAAAAAGAGACTTAAGACAAAGGAAGTAGGACTAAGGGTCTTACAACTAGACCAAGTGTCTTAAAAGTAGGACCAAGGGTCTTACAATTAGACCAAGTGTCTTAAAAGTGGGACTGAGGGTCTTACAGTTAGACCAAGTGTCTTAAAAGTAGGATTAAGGGTCTTACAATTAGACCAAGTGCCTTAAAAGTGGGACTAAGGGTCTTACAGTTAGACCAAGTGTCTTAAAAGTGGGACTAAGGGTCTTACAATTAGACCAAGTGTCTTAAAAGTAGGACTAAGGGTCTTACAATTAGACCAAGTGTCTTAAAAGTAGGACTAAGGGTCTTACAATTAGACCAAGTGTCTTAAAAGTAGGACTAAGGGTCTTACAATTAGACCAAGTGTCTCAAAAATGTGACTAAGAGTCCTTGAAAATGCTAAGGGCATTAAGATTAAAAAGCTATAATACTTGCTTCGATTTCTTAAGTTTAAGGGTAATCAATACTAGGACTTCTAGTAAACTTAGGGATCTCAGCAAAAGGTTGATCCTGGTAGACTTGAAGCTTAATTTGGGGCAAAGAGAACCTTACAATCTATCAGAAATGGAAAAAGGAGATAAAATTTTAAAGTTACATTTAAAATACTTCTTATGAGGAAGTATTCTCCATAGGGAACAATAAGAGTTTCCATTGGTGGGTTAGTTATGAACTTCCTAAGGGAAATCATAATTAAAGTTCCTAAGATCCCATGGGGAACCTTGAGAAGGTGAACTAAGAGTTCCTAACGGAAATCATAATTAAAGTTCCTAACATCCCATGGGGAACATTGAGAAGGTGAACTAAGAGTTCCTAAGGGAAATCATAATTAAAGTTTCTAACATCCCATGGGGAACCTTGAGAAGGTGAACTAAGAGTTCATATTTTTTAAACTTGTGATGCAAGATTCCATGGGGAACCTTGAGAAGATGAACCAAGAGTGATCAAGGAATAAGCAAGAAATCAAGCAAAGACTGCATTGAAAGAAATTTAAAGCAAATATTACAAGAAACACTTTAAAAGTGTTCCTACTGAAATCATTTTTCAAAATATGCTAAGTTAATACTGTTCAAACAGATTAAACACGATCATTAAAATTTTGAAGAAGAGCATCAGCCTTGATGTTTGTCATTATGGACTTCTGAAGCTTCTTTGCTCTTCTCTTCTTCTTTCTTCTCTTTCTCAAGACTCTCTTCTTCTTCATCTTCACTCCCTTCTTCAATTTCTTCTTCTTCTGAATAATCAAAGGAAGGAGGAGGAGTTGCTTCAACTTGTTTTTTGATATGAACCATGTTGACATAGTTCAATCTTCTTTCAAAGGAGTCAAAGGCTAGATATTCCTCTAACCCCTTTCCCCAAGCTTCTAAGCACATCTCTCTAAGGAAAGCTTGACCCTCCATGTACTTCTCAACAGCAGTGGTTGAGATCTTTTGTTCAGCTTATTCCTTTTCATTTTTTAGCTTATCCTTTTCCTCCTCAGCTTCCTTGAGCTTCCTCTTCAGCTCATCCACTTCCTCTCTGAGTTTTTTGGCCTCTTCCTTGGCATCCTTGGCGTCTTTTTCAACGTGGCCTTGGTTAGCAATGACAGCAGAAGCCTTCTCCACAGTCTCTTTGTCAGCATGAATCTGGTTAGCCAGTTCAATGCTCCTCTCCAAGACTACCTGGTAGTCATCCTTGGTTTATTGGAGATCTCTGGAAAGAGCATTCATTGCGTGCTGCCATTTGGCCTCAATCTTATTTGTTTGAGCCACTACATAAGTAGCAGCTTTGTCATAGAATTCCATGCACTTTTTGCTTTTAGCCTTCATGGATCCATAGAGTTTGGCCAAGTGTTCCAGACGAAACATAGACTGCAAGGGAAGTGAAACAAAGAGTTAGTTGATAAAATAATAATAATGGGAAGAGAATGGAGAAGAACACAGTTTTTGGAAGCATACCTCAGAAAGGTTATTGAAGATGGGAAGAAGGTGGCCTCTGATAGATCCCTTGAGTGACTCCTTGTACTCAAGTTCTCCACAGCTTAGGATCTCCCTAATCAACCCGCTTTTGTAGTTGGAGTCAATTTTTTTGCTGGTTGTAGGGAGATCCTCCTCATCATCAAGGAAGTTGGGAGATTCATCCTCATCTGTTATGGGAACCGGTAAAACTATGGCATTAAGGTTCCGGGGAGAGTTAATGTTATCTGAAGATGAGCGTATAGTTTGACAGAATCTTTGACTAAACATACCCCCAGAAGCTCTAGCTTGAGCCTTAATGCTTTCAGGAATGTTTCTCTCAATATATTTGGAGAGTCCAATGACAGGATCCTCATCATGAGGAGAAGAAGGAGGTTCAGAAACGCCAGCTGATTGGGAAGCAGGCATTGTGTTGAGGGGAGTGGCAGAAATGCTTTCCTTCTGGAGAATGGTTAAGGCAATCAAAGGATCAGCCAACCCATTGTCACTCTCCAAGGGGTTCTCTTGTTCTGTTGGAGGAGTTCTGTTCCTCACCCCAATTACGAAATGAATCTCCCCAATCACAAAGGCACTCTTCCCAGAAAGGGAGGAAGTGTGGGGACTTGACTCAGTTTGCTCAATGGGAGCAGCATCAGCTTTGGAGGAAGCACCCTTTCTTCTGCTCTTCTTTGAGCTTGTATCTTGTGCTTCCTCCTTCTTCCTCTTGTGGGTGGGTTTTGGCTTCCTCCCAGAAGGCTTGCTTGTCTCCTGAAAAATATGAGTGTTAGAAGAGTATAAAGGAATATTCAACAGATCCTACTAAGATGAACAACTTTCAGAGCAAAATCAATAACTTCCCACTCTGTGTACATCCTAGTTTGCCGACTTGAACATACATTGACACAAAGTGGGGAAGCCACTGCTTACAAATTCCTAGGTGGAGACATCAAACAATACTTCCTCTCTTGTGCCTCCCAAGGTTCAACTTGCAACTTCCAAAGCCTAAGCTTCCTAGTTTGCCGAGTTGAACGTAGAATGACACAAAAGAGGGAAGTTGAATTAATACTTCCTAAGGGGAGGTGTCATATTTAATTTTCCTAAGGGGAATTGGTGAACTAATACTTCCTAAGGGGAAGTAGGAACCTAAAGCTTCCTAAGGGGAAGTAAAAAGTCTTCCCCCTTTAGTGTCATTCTACGTCCAACCCGGCAAACAAGGAAGTCAAAGACGTCCCACTTTGCCGAGTTGAACGCACATGGACACAAAGGGGGGAACTCTAAAGTCATTTTAACTTCCTAAGGGAAGAGACTTCCTATGAAAGAAAGTCTAAACATACTTCCTAAGGGGAAGTATGATCTTAAAAGCTTCCTAAGGGGAAGTAAAAGGACTTCTCCTCCTTATGCCATTGTACTTTCAACCCGGCAAACAAGGAAGTCAAAGACTTCCCACTTTGCCGAGTTGAACGCACATGGACACAAAGGAGGGAAGTCTAAAAAATTCTAAATTCCTATAAAAGGAAGTCTAAACATACTTCCTAAGGGGAAGTATGATCTTAAAGCTTCCTAAGGGGAAGTAAAAGGACTTCCCCTCCTTGTGCCATTCTACGTTCAACCCGGCAAACAAGGAAGTCAAAGACTTCCCACTTTGCCGAGTTATTTTGGCGCCGTTACGAGGGAGGCCAATTGTTAAGTCTATTTTAGTCGGGTTTTAAATTGTTCCTTTATTTTATTGCGGTTTTATTTCCAACCTACAAGGACTTACGTTCTTTGAGGTAGTTCATTTTGGTTTCGAGTTCGGACAGTGTTGAGGTATTAGGTTGTATCCGGTTTGTGGATTGACCCTAAACCGAAAAATCTTTGCATAAGGAGTTCTGTAGAAGGAGTGGAGATCACAAAGAAGCATTCTTTCCGAACGAACCAGGTGATTTGAACAATTATTGATGCTTTGAACATTTCCGATAGTTTCGGATAAAGAAGAGAGAAAAATGTCGGGATCACAGTTTAACGAGAGTACACCCCCCAACACGGGATGATGCACCACCGCCGCCACCACCACAAGCAAGGTCCCTAAAACGAATATCTCAGCACGAGTTCTGCAACAGTAGCGAGATGGATACCGGAGTTCTGATTAGAGGCCTGAATTCGAATTGAAACCCGCTTTGGTTGAACATGGTTGACAGGAAAGGACAGTTTGCCAGGCACTATGAAAGAAAGAAAGATCCGAACTTAAATTTGAATAACTTCATTCAGTACGCAATACAAATTCAAAGAACAAAAAAAGCTGTGTGTATCTCAAATATACCAACGACCATACGATGTTTCCATTTAATTAAGGAGAAAGCTCGATCTTGGTGAATGCCTAAATCACGATACATATGAACGGACCGCTTTCAGAGTATCCTCCGGAGAGAACTGCAAAACATTAGGAGTCAAACTGAATTTTAACCAAGAACAGATGAAAATCTTAGACGCATGGTGAAGACTTTAACGGATTATTGAGAATGTGCCTCATCGATGGACTTCGAAGTGTTTTTTAGTGCAATCATTGCTATAATTGCTTGGGTAATGAGAGTAAGAACCTTGCTTGATTTTGCTGCTCGTGTGTCGATTTATGAACCAAAGAAGTGCAATGCTGTTATGATTTACTTGAGGAGATGTTATTCATAATATCAATTGGTAATCCTAGGAGGCCTGCTAAGAGAGGAGAAAGAAAGGAAAACATGAGATAGATGACAATATGGGACGTTGGCCTTCACAATCATGCCATTCATGAGAAGCTAGACAAAATCAACACACCATCCTTCAATCAATGATCAGGTAGCTGCGATGGCTGCACATTCGAGCTAGCTACAATGTCTTTGTGATATGTGGTTCTTTTGGGCTATATGCAAGCATGTATAGTTCTAAGGAGCGGGGATGGTGCATTTCAAGCATTACAAGAATAACCATTTCGACCCTATAATCCTGGTTGGAAAAGGTCTCCATACTTCTCCTACAAGAGAATACTAGCAATGTCAATAATCCGCAGCCAGCGCTTCATTTGTACCAGCAGCAAAAAAAAACAGATTAGAAACGGTTTGCTTCCACCTCAACACCGACGAGTTCACGTAGACCACCACCTCCAGCACCACCCGCACCTCACAGCCATCAGCAAGTGACTATCAGAACATGAAGAACATGATGATGCAGAGTGCAGAGAAAAAGCCATGGAAGCAGTAGCAGGCCCACAATCGGACAATTGGAGACTCAAGTAGAACCCCTAATTGTAATATCAGCACAAAGGGCAACAAAGGCCAACTTCTCCTCAAAGCCTCCATGAATGCTCATTCAAGCAATCCACCATGTGTTCATTTCAATCCATTGAACAAGGAGCTGCCGTAGCGGTCAAACGAGGTATGACGATGTCCTCACGAATGCGTGATGATGTCCCGGACTGCAGAGGAACCACCGACGACCTATTCAGTGTTACTTGAGACCTGAGGAAAGCAAGCTGCAGAAAGGAGACAGGAAAGCATCAAGAAGCAAGCTCAGCAGCAAGATTCAGTTACCGATACGATTCCTCCCCAAAGGATTGCCGTTACCCTTTCGAACAGGGTACACCCAGGAGTAAGAATGATGAATCACTTCGTAAATTCCTTGACATAGTTTAAAAATTTGCAAGTTCTGTGCCTTCACTGATTTAATTAGCAAGTGCCTACCTTTTGTACTACAATTTTTGAAAGTTTTGCGTAGGGCATTTGAGTTGAAGTGATAAACAGAGACAGTGTGCATACCGGAGTGCAGGCGATCCTTCAAAATAAATCATCCTCCTAAGTTGAGGATGCAGCAGTTTTTCCATTCATGATAATCCTTGGGTACTTTCATTTATTATTAAGCTCTGAGTGATTTGGGAGCTAGTGTAAGTGTGATTGCCCTTATCAATTTGTAAGAAGCTTCGACATGGGGAGAACTTAATTTACTAAAGTTACTTTTGGTAGATGGCAGTATAAACGTAAAATACCATAAGGGTGTTTAGAGATTTGTACTGTAGAGGTAGCGAAAATTTAGTTATTCCTGTTGACTTTGTTGCTGACTTTATTGATGGGCATGCTCATATCCCCCCATTGCTAGGGTAGATTTTCCTAGATGACTGCAGGTGCCGTCATTGATGTAAAATAGGAAGTTTGATCTCTTTGGTAGGGTGCAGACAACGGTGACATTCAATCTTCAATGCCAGTAAAAAAACCCCATGATTAGAGCGAGTCATGTTATAAGTTTATTATTGGTGAAAGTTTGGTTTGGGGATGACAGGCCGATCCCTTACGAAAGGATCCCCATAAAGGCCATTTTGTGTTTGGATGAGCTTATGCAGAGTGAAGGAGATTCGGAAAATTGATTGACTATAGGCACACCAATTGAACAATGAGAGATGACTGTTAGAGGAGAGAGGCAAGGTATCAATCAGTGCTCCGAATCATTATGCCATTCAAAGAGGTAAACACGCTCTGAAAAGAGAAACTCCCTTCCGCCCCTATGTAAGTATGATTTTTTTCTAGATGAGCAGAGTTGATCAGTCTAGTTAGTCTAACTACTGATAGCAACCTTGAAAGTTGATTGCGGGTGCTTAAACTCACAAAAAGGCTACTTGGTTAGTAAACTTGATGATCTAATGGAATAAGTCCTGATTTTTGCATGATTAGAAATCATTAGAAGATGGCCATAAGCCTTGTATTACAGGGGGTACAAGGAGACTTAACCCTACATGCAGGAAGTGGTGCGAAGAAAGAGGTATCTACAAACTTCTTGATGCAAGGATCTTATCGGTGTGCCAGATTCTGAATGGGTAAGTCCCAGTACAGGTAGTCCCTCAAGAAGGGGGGGAAAACTGTCCTGTGCGAAATGGATAAAAATGAACATTATCCCCACCTATGGGTTAAGGGTTGGCGAAGTGATTGATTACGAAAAATAAATGTTGCCACCAAAAACGGATCATTTCCTGTACCTTTTATGATCAAATGTTAGAAAAGGCTTAGCAACTAATAATATATTTTTTAATCTCAGATGGTTGATTCTAGATTCTCCAATACCTATCATCCTGATGATCACATCCAAACTGCATTGACATGCCATCTGTACACTTTTTCTACCGTAGAATGCCTTTTGGTCTACTGTAATGCTCCTGCCTCCTTACGAAAGATGCATGCATGGCTATATTTTCTGAGTTCATGTCTAGCATGTGGGAAGTCTTCTATGGTGATTTAGTTGGCTATGGGTACTGATTGTGATTCATGTTTGGCTAACCTAACTAAGTGACTTAAAGATGGGAGACAGGTGAATTTGGTTCCTCAATGGGAGAAATGTCACTTTATGGTGAGAAAGGGATTCTTAGGACATCTAGTCTCTGAAAGAGGTATTGAAGTAGATAAAGCTAAAATCCAGTTATTGAAAGAATTACCGCACAGTAAGTGGTAAAAGGTGTTAGAAGCTTTCTAGGTCATGCAAGGGTTTTACCGTAGATCCATCAAAGATTTCTCTAAAATTGCAAAACCCTTAAAACACAACTGCTATTAAAAGCATGTCGAGTTAATTTCCACCGATGAATGACCGTTGAATCTAATAATTTGATCAAACATTCACTAATCTCAAGCACCATCATTCAATCACCCGATTGGGAATTACCTTTTGAAACTTATGTGTGTGCTAGTGATATTAGGAAGGTTCTAACTGTTTTTACCTTTTGAATGACTTTGGGACTGCCCTAACTGTTTCGTGAGTGTTGCAGATGCGTTGTATCGCAGGTTGTTTGTACCAGTTCAGGAGGTTATGAGAGGTTTGCACCATGTCCCACATCATCACCTTATGGAGGACATGCGGGTCGCCCAAAAACGATGTTTAAGGTGTTGCAATCCAGTTTCTATTGGCCTACCATTACTCAAGGATGCTAGGAGACTTTGCATGGTCTGTCGATTCTTCAAACGAAGGTAATATCTCAAAAAGGCATGAAAAGCCTCAACAGGTATTTTAGAAGTTTGAAATATTCGATGTTTGGGGTATTGATATTGGGTCCATTCCCTTCTTCTACGGTAATGTTTTATATTGGTCTGCGTGGATTATGTCCAAATGGGCGGAAGCAATTGACTTCTCCCTAGTGATGCTAAGCACCTTTTAAGAATGCTTAAGCAGGTTATTTTCCTAGGTTTCGGAGGTCCCTAGAGCGATCCATCAGTGATGGGGGAACGCACTTTCATGAGAAAGGTCTGATAGAGCGCTGGAGAAAATTCGGATTGTTACCACTTGGCACGGGATTGACATATAAGCAACAAATCCAGTGGTCAGTCGAGGTTTCAAACCAGAAGAGAAATCAAGTCATTCTATTGAAGACGGTTGCGAGAAATCAGAAAAGGATTGGAGGTAGCAAGCTTCATTGTAGCTTTATGGGATCCAGAACAACTTTTTAAAGAACCAATTGGGCACTTTCCCATATAGATTAGTTTATGACAAGCGTGCCATCTTCGAGTTTGAACTTGAATAAAGATTATTTGGGCAATCAACGGAATTAACATGGAATGCTTCAAGCTTGCGGGTGAAAACGGTTGCAAGAGTTGAATGAATTAGATGCATTTCGGCTAGAAGGCATATTGGAGTGCCCAAAATTTATAAAGAAAAGACGAAAAAAAATGGCACGATAAACAAATCACGAAAAGGGAGTTCAAGTCGGTGATAAGGTTCATATTGGTTGAACTCAAGACTTCGAATTATTCCCTGGAAAGCTGAAAATTAGATGGAGTGGCCCCTTTATAGTCATAAATGTTAGAAATTTGGCATATTGTTGAATTGCAAAGTGAATAAAAGGGTGATCGTAAATTTTTAAAGATTACCGGGTACGCAACGGTTGTTGGGAAGCCGAACATGAAGGAGATGTCATCGGTTAGGTTGAAGATCAAAGTCGATGTATCCCAGAATCTTGATCACTAATGCAGCCATGGTCAAAGCTAGTGACCTAAAGAGCGCTCCTCGAGAAGGGGTAAACCCGAGCTTTCATCCCTTCTTTGTCTTTTTGCAGTTTGCGATGTTTGTGGTGTGTTTTGTTAGTTTAGTTTAAGCTGTAGTTTAGCTCTGTTTGATTTGAAAGTCTAGCTACGGGGTCAAGTGTTTGTAATGTTTAATTGGGGTAATTAAGAGAGTTTAAGAGTATAAAACGTGTTAAGTGATATTAATAATAATATAATTAAAGTTAATTAAATGCGGAGAAAGAAAAAAGAAAAAAATCAGTAAAATAGAGTACAAGAGAGTATCTGCGGGCGCAGTAGTAATCAAAGACTTATTACCTTCTATGCGCACCGCATTTTAAAACAGAAGGCACACCTTCACAGACTCCACGTGGGCAAGCCTTACTTTAGTGTTCTTCGCTGCGGGGCCGTAGAGGACACACCTGCGGGCTTCTGTTCGTTGTTTGTTTCTGTTTTTCTTTTTCCTCGATGGCTCCATAGATAGAACTTATCCCGGGAGATATTTTCGGCCCCCCCTTATTAGTATTATTCTCTTTATAGTAATATTATTATTATTATTATATATTATTATTATATACTTGAGTGGTATCAAGTATTATTTCTTTTTTATGGCCAAACTCTCAAATAGTTTCTCCTTCTTCACAACCATTAAACCCCCAAACAAACCTTCAAACTTCAAATACAATAATCACCTCATAGTACTCCAAATCACTTAAAATTTTTAACCCAACACTCCTCTCACTACCTAAACAACATACTTGGAGTTAAAATTTGGAAAAAACAAAGAATCACGCAATTGCAAACCTAGGGTTCGAATTTGAATTCAAACGTGGGTGTGATTTGGGGGTTGCTTCTTACAATTTTCGTTCAATTAGTCTTGCTGATTTATCATTACTAAGGATATTACTTTTATCCAAATTTATATTGAGGTTTTTGGAATTTTCAATTTTTGGGTATTTTTTATTACGAATTTAATTGTTCACTCTAAACTTGCTTGTGTTGTTCTGAGTGTTTACTAGCTATTTTTATGCTTCACTTATCATGGTTGGAGTTGTTAGTTAAGGTAATTGGCAGTTTGTGCTTATGGATTGAGCACAGATTTCCATGAAATTTTTGTGATGAATCATGAATAAGTTGTTGTTTAATTAGGAAGGGACCCAATAGTACAACGTGTATTATCTTAAACTTACTCTTACTAGGTGGCTTTAAAGATTGGGTAATCTTTAAAAGTATTACTTTGCCTGTATGTATCATTTCTTTTTGAGGAGTCACACAACACGTTGTATCAGCCTACAAAAAGTGAATTATTAATAGTGGAGCCAACGTTCGTGAAAGATAAATGTGGGACCCGTCTATAAAATCGTTGTTACTTGACGAAAGTTATAAAGCATTCTCTGGATAATTCTGTAAAATATCATAGTGACATTCAAAAAGAATAGTCAATGTATTTTTTTTTAAACTTTGTCTACAAGGTGAGCATGGTACCAGAACGACGGGACCGGTACCAGACCGGGTACTGGAGGGACCGGCGGCCGGAACATACAATAAAAAAATTCGACTTGATCGGACTGAATTTATTTCCGGTCAGGACCTGGAATATTCAGGTCCAGAATGGACCGGGACCTGGTTGGACCTTTTTTATATTGTTTTGCCTTTCAATTTTGAAATATTTTAATAAAAAACTATGTGATGTGTTGGACCGGTTGGACCTGTTTTTACTTATCTTAGAGAACTTAAGACTTCAAAAACATAAACATAGATCTAAATCACGACTATACATCATAATAGTAACGAGTACAAACATGACAAGCTACTGCAAATACTTCACAAAAACATTACAAATTTTAGTATTACATTTTTGAAAAAAAAAAAATTTTTAATAACTATTCAGGTCCAGTCGGTTCCGGACCTGAAAACCCCGGTTTTGGACAGGAACCGGGACCGACACGAATTTTTTGACGAACTATTTGGACGACGGAGCAGGATCGGCGGTAATCGTCGTCCGGTGTGTTTCAGCGTCCAAGAAAGGACCTTTGCTCTGCCCATATGTGTCATACTAGCATAATATGATAATTTTACAACCTATTTTAGTTGGTTTTTATAAAATTTTCAACGATTTGTAATTAACTTTATGCTATAGACAAACTTCATAAAAACATCTAAACTCACTTACAAAAATCTTACAATCAACTCACATAGATTATTGTTGACTCATAGGGTTTTGATGATGACAAAACACATATGTGAAAACAAGATTCAATAGTATATGAAAGATATGGAAAGTATATTCTAAGAAGATATTATCAATATCTCTGAAGTATTTGGAAAAGATATATAAACAAGATCTTGGTAACAAACAGTATATGAAGAATGAAGCATGTGAATTTAGATTGAGAATTGATCTAAATTCACTTTATGAAGAATATTCACCAAGATATTGTGAGTTGTGAATCGTGAAAACAAGGGGTAATCAGAGAAACCTACTTGTTACTTCACTGAATAATGAGATCAGAAGAGAAGAAATCAACCAAGACTTACGCAAATCACTGAAGCCATACAAGACTAGATAAAGAGTCAGTTGTACTAGGATTGTGTTCACTTTTATGAGTCTGTAATCTTGCAGTTCGGGGAATGATTGAGAAAGAGAAAGAGAAGAACTTGTTCAGGGGAACAAGTACTGAGTTGTACTTAGCTTAGAGAATAGGAAAGTACTGAGTTGTACTTAGAGAATAGAGAAGGCTGGTCAAGCCACCAAAGAGAGAAAGAGAAAGAGAAGAACGTGTGGGGAACAAGTTCAGGGGAAACAAGTTATAGGGTTACTTAGAGAAGTCCATACTAGACTAGGATTGTAACAAAGTCGTTTGCCCTAGTTAGTATAAAAGAGAATTGAGTCAAACCTAGTGGTCGAGGTTTTTTTTTCCTATTGGGCCTAGGAAAGTGTTCCTCGCAAACGCGTGTGTTCTTTACTTGTCTCTCACTCTCTCATATGTCTTGTTTTACTTGTCTCTAGTTTAACTTTATTGTTTGTCAAAACTAACAATTGGTCTCAGAGCCTGTGCTCATAGTTGTTTGGGGCAGGTAATTCTGACGAGCGAATCTGGAACCATGGCACAAAAACAAGGAGGAAACGAGACGAGTGAGGGACATTCCACTGTAAGGCCTCCACAACTTCATTGGAAGTACTATCGTCACGTGGGGAAAGCGAAAGGGGAGGACTTTTATTATGCTGATAACTTCAAAATATGGAAGGTGATTGTGATTGTAATTTTCAAAATTACCAAAAAGAAATGAGAAAGGTGATGTTCTAAACCCGAACGTGATATTGAAAAGGAGGACTATATGAAAGATGCAACCTAAGCTCTACATTAAAATTTTTGATTGTAGGCTGACCTCGTATTATTGATGTGGCCGCCAAATCATACCCGGTTAGCATAATACTGGGCCACGGTCCAATCTTAAAAGACTAAGGTGCACGGCATTGGCAATGACTGGACACCACCAAGGTGGGCTCCACCAGGCCCAACGTGGCGTTGTAAGATTGGGCCAGCGGTGTTCCACAAACAAATACTGTTAAAGAAAAGCAACCTCTGCCAGTTGTGCAATCGCTTAGTTTGAGGCTACACATGGCAGGATTAAAGGGAAGGAATTTGGCGTTGGGCTTGAATATGAATAGACACCCATGAGGCTTGAATCAAGTTCAACCAATTAGAGAGACAAATGGACATGTGTCCTATTTGTTCGCTCCAAGACCTAAAGGGGGGGGCCGTTATAAATACACCTCCAAAATCATATTTGGGGGACATTCAACATTCAATTTCAATCTTCATTCTTTCTTGACATACATACTAAGAGAATTTTTTTTCTTCACTAGTTTCCTATCTAGATTCCAGTTGTAATTATGTTTAATTTGGCCGTTAATCCTCATACAAATACTACTAGCATCAGAGGGGGAAAGAACCAATTCCTCACGAGGGGTGGAATGTATTACATTGTAATCTGACTTACGGGGAATAAGATGGATAGGCACGACACCTATATAAAAGCGGTCAAGTGCTTTCTTTTTTTTATAGAAACTTGGAGTTTACATTTGATTATTAAAATTGGCGACGGGCACCATAATTTAATGAAAACTCTATTTTTGTATATGTGATGATTTAGTATTAACATTTTATTTTGCTATTAAGCAATGGTAGGGAGACCCTAGTAGGTCTCCGGCTGAATCTTATGAATCCCATTAGGGCCAAGACTAGGGACAAGATCCCAACAGTCAAACTTTGTACTTAAGCATAAGGAGACTTAAGACAAGGAAGTAGGACTAAGGGTCTTACAACTAGACAGTTGTCATTAGAAAAGTAGGGACCAAGGGTTTACAATTGACCAAGTGTCTGAAAGTGGGGATCTGAGGGTCTTACAGTTAGACCAAGTGTCTTAAAGTAGGGATTAAGGGCTTACAATTCGACCAAGTGCTGCTTTAAAAGTAGGACTAAGGGGGCGTCTTACGAGTTAGACAAGGGTTCTTAAAAAGTGGGGACTGAAGGGTCTTACAATTAGACCAAGTGTCTTAAAAAGTTAGGACTAAGGGTCTTTACAATTAGACAAAGTGTCTCAAAAAATGTGAACTAAGAGTCCTTGAAATGACTAAGGAATTAAGATTAAAAAGCTATAATACTTGCTTCGATTCCTAAGGTTTAAGGGCAATCAATGCTAGGACTTGCTAGACGTAGAAACTTAGGGACTCGCAAAAAGGTTGATCCTGGTAGACTTGAAGCTTAATTTGGGCAAGAGAGAACCTTACAATCTAAAGAAATGGAAAAAGGAGTAAACATTTCAAAGTTACATTTAAAACTATTAGAGGAAGTATTCTCCCATAGGAACAAATAAGAGTTTTCCATGGTGGGTTAGTTAGGAACTGTCTAGGGAATCATTAAATTAAAGTTCTAAGATCCCTGGGTGGAAACCTTGAGAAGGTGAACTAAGAGTTTCCTAACGGAATCATATTAAGTCCTAACAATCCCATGGGAGACATTGAGACAGGTGAACTTAAGAGTTCCATAAGGGAAAATCAAATTAAAGTTTCTAAATCCATGGGGAACCTTGAGGAAGTGTGAAAACTAAGAGTTTTCCTATTTTTTAAACTTGGTGATGACAAAGATTCACATGGGGAACCTTGAGAACGATGAACCAAGAGTGATGCAGGAATAAGCAAGAATCAAGAAAGACTGATGAATGAAGAAGAAATTTTAAAGCAAAATTTATCAAGAAACACTAAAACTGTGTTCCTACATTGAACATCATTTTCAAAAATATGCAAGTTAATATGATTCAAAACAGATTATTAAACACGATCATAAATTTTGAAGAATGCAGGTGCAAGCGTTGTGGCTCCGATTTTTCTTTCCGTGCGGTTTTTGCTCGTGGGTTTTAATTTATTAAAAACCTAATTACTATATATACTTATTGTAAAGGGGGCACAAACCTACCTAGTTTTTATCATTTTTTTAGACCTAGGAATCAAAAATTAATTATTCTCTCTAGAATTTTAGGATTAATTACTTTGTTCATGAATTCAAGCTTTCAATTAATGCAATTCAATCTTTATTTTGGTAATCTCTTTCCTTATGCTTTTTTATTCTTTTAGTTTCATGATTCTCTTTAATTTCTTAGTTTTTAGTTTAGATTAATTAGTTTTGCTATTTTGATTCTTAATTTAGTTTTATTAGTAATTAATTTAGTTTTAATTAATTCCTTGTTCATGATCATGCTGTTTGAATTCAATTTTGCTTTTGTTCCCTTAATTATGAGTGAGTAGTCGTTTTCTCTAGGGTTAGGGGACCTATGATCATGACTTGAATTTAAATTAAGTTTTTTAATTAGTTCTTGGCTTCTAATTGAATTCCTATTATTGATATCTAGCGATTGCAATTTAATTGTGGCCAGATTTAGTTGTAAGTTAGGTTATTGTTGAAATCGAGGCCGAGAGGTAAGATTACCACAATTAGACCACTGAATAATAGGCAAAAACGAATTTATGCGAGCGAGAGCCGGTAAAGGAGTTTTGAGGGAGTCTAAGTTCGAGAGAATTAGTGAGCCCTAGTTCAATGAATTGGTTAGTGAGCGTTAATTTAGTTTGTTGATTGATCGTAGTGAACCAATAGCCCTAGGTTTCCATTAATAGAGTTTAATCGTAATTTCCCGTCATTTCCTTAGTTTCAATTCTTAGTCTTCTTAGTTCTAGAAACCATTTACCGAAATTTCCACCAAGGCCCATTACACGCTTTAGGCTTTTTAGAGCTAGTAGAATTTAATAGCTTCCCTGAGGATTCGATCCCTACTTCCCTAGCTATATTAGTTAGTGTTGTTTGGTTTATTTTTGAGAGGTGTGCGACAACCTGTTCAATATATTGAAAGGGCTATTACTGAAAAGGGTAGATGGTATAGAGAGGAAGATGGAAGCTTTAGGGGATGAGATGGTTGATCTCAAGGCCAAAGTCAGCCACTTTCTAGATGATATAGTGATTGAGGAAGAAGAAGCTCAGGACAATGAGGAGGAACATGTGAAGGAAGGCAGGGGAGAGACAACCAAGCCAGCAGAACAACATACCGAAACTGCCACTGTTGCCATCCAGGAGCAACAGACTGATGATGCTGATGAATGATAATCCCCCCCCCCCCCCCCCCCAAAAAAAAAAAAAAAAAAAAAAAAAAAAAAAAAAAAAANAAAAAAAGAAAAATCAAATGCTTATTTTATTTTGAAGCTTTTCTACTTGTTTGTACTCTTTTCCTTTCAATTTTTTTGAGGACATTGTCTGTTAGTGCTGGATAGTTATGTTTAATTGATGGTATGGATAATATTATTGATTTTGATATATGCTGTTCTTTGACTATAACTTATCTATTGATGCTGTGATATGCCAAAGTAATTTTAGATTATGTCAAAAGGGGGAAAATGAGCAAAAGAAGAGACAAAAATATCGAAGTATCCTTTGTCTCTTGCCACTCATGCTTGAAACTGCCTTTCTCTTTTAAAAACTCATTATTTTTTTAATAATTTTTTAATCTGTTTGTCATACTTTTTATTTTCAAGTTATTTTATAATGTATCTACTTTATTCTAGAAATTATATTTTTGTCTAAGTGTTTGTCATCATCAAAAAGGGGGAATATTGTTGACCCTAGGTGTTTTGATGATGACAAACACATAATACTAATGGGTTACTTGTTTTATGTCAAGCTAAACAATCATTAGTAGCAGTTGTACCAACAGAAGAACTTGTCTCAAGTTCAGTTGTCTCAAGGAAGCATTGAGATAAATCGTACGTAATCTAGAAGATTGATGTCAACACTTGAGTATATTATGAAAACAAGATTTCAATGTATATTCTGAGAAGATATGGAAAGTATATTCTAAGAAGATATTATCAATATCTCTGAAGATATTTGGAAAAGATATATAAACAAGATCTTGGTAACAAATCAGTTATATGAAGAATGAAGCATGTGAATTTAGATTGAGAATTGATCTAAATTCACTTTATGAAGAATATTCACCAAGATATTGGTGAGTTGTGAATCGTGAAAACAAGGAGGGTAATCAGAGAAACACTACTTGTTACTTCACTGTAAATAATGAAGATCAGAAGAGAAGAAATCAACCAAGACTTACGCAAATCACTGAAGCCATACAAGACTAGATACAAGAGTCAGTTGTACTAGGATTGTGTTCACTTTTATGAGTCTGTAATCTGCAGTTCGGGGAAAGGTGAGTGATTTGAGTGAATCACTTAAAAAGAGAAAGAGAAGAACTTGTTCAGGGGAACAAGTACTGAGTTGTACTTAGAGAATAAAAAGTATTGAGTTGTACTTAGAGAATAGAGAGTACTGAGTTGTACTTAGAGAATAGAGAAGGTTGGTCAAGCCACCAAGAGAGAAAGAGAAAGAGAAGAACTTGTTTAGGGGGAACAAGTTCAGGGGAAACAAGTATTGAGTGGTACTTAGAGAAGTCCATACTAGCTAGGATTGTAACAAAGTCGTTGGCCCTAGTTAGTAAAAAGAGAATTGAGTCAAAATCCCTAGTGGTCGAGGTTTTTTCCTTCCTATTGGGCCTAGGAAAAGTTTCCTCGCTAAAATCGCGTGTTCTCTACTTGTCTCTCACTCTCTCTATACTTGTCTTTGTTTTACTTGTCTCTAGTTTAACTTTTATTGTTTGTCAAAACTAACAATTATGAAACCAATCTATACTTTGGAATAATTTTTCATAAGCCAAAACATGTTCATAATAATTATTCTATTCAATTTCATGATTACAAAATTTGGACAGCAATTTATATTATATTTAAAGCCTTTAAAAATCAATCTAAACTTCATAAAATCATCATAAATTCACACAAAAATAATTCATGATCATAATATTGAAGTTTAAATCATAAAAGCTCATAAAAATCAAGACTTTTATCACTTTATAAACCCTAATCTAAAATTTCATGAACAACAAATTAATTCTTGCTTTAAAACAAATCATAACTTCATAAAACATGATTGAAACTTATAAAATCATGATTAAACATAAATATGAACATGAATTTGCAAAATTGAATCAAAAAGAAAGAGAAGAAATTTTTTTAAGTTCGAAAAATACCGAAAAGAGGGAGGAGGTGGCCAGCTGCGGTGGCCGGCGGTGGCGAGGGCGGTGGCGATGGTGGCTCCGGCGCACGCACTACAAGAAAAAGGACACTAACTCTTTTTTTCGTAAAAACCGACTGCAGTTTTTTTTCCTTTTGTTTTTTGGAAATCCTATCTCTTTGTTTTCTCTCTCTAGAATTTGGAATCCTAATGGCAATTATGAGGAATGAAATTTAAAATTTTGGGTTTTAAAGGTTATTTATAGGCCCCAAAGTAGGATTTGGTAAAGCCCATACTTATCCTAAAAAGTTGAATTTACCTTTAGGCCCTTGCCTTAAAATAAATTAGGAAACTCTTAAGAATTCTATTTTTAGAAACCTTTTAAAATATTTTATAAACATTAAATGTTATTTATAAATTCAAATATTTATTTTTAATTAAAATTTATTTTACATTATTATTTTTTTTCCATTTAATATTCTTATTAAACACAATTTTTCAATAACACGTATAAAATACAAAAATACTTCCTTAAAATACGTGAAGATGTGGGGTATTACAGTCTTCATGTGTTGTCATAAGCTCGAATGGCTTGATATCTTGCATGGAATTCCTCTTGTAGTACCCCAAGTTTCCGAGCGGTTTTAAGGGACACACATTAATAGCCGAACCATTATCGACCAAAGCCATAGGTATATTAAGTTGTCTACTTATGAGATTGATGTAGAGAGCTTTGTTGTGACTAGACCCTTCGGCTTGGAGATCTTTGTCAGAAAAAGTGATGGAAGACTTTTGTTTCTCATGTATGATGAGGTTAACCAAATTAGCTGGAGTAGTGTCACTTGCTACATTCTAGTCAATGAGAGCTTTGAGGACAGCTTGTTTATGCTTTTATGAGGAGACAAGGAGTTGGCAAACATTTACATCGGCTTTATTTCTTTTTAATTGCTTGATGACACTATCCACCTCTTGAGGCGGAGCAGGTGGTGGGGTGAGTTGAACGCTACTTTGTCCTTGGACAATGTTGAGGCGTCTGGCTCGAGTGAGAACTTGAACTTTATTGTCTTTAAGAGGTGACAAGGGCCTAAGGACTTTGGTGATGTCATCGCCTTCTTCTAGGAGAGTGTGATAGGTGGTTGAACCCCATCTCTGGCATAGACATCTTCGTTATCGCTATCCCATATTCCATTGATTTCCAAGGGGGTAGAGGAGATGACTATTTGTGAGGCAGGTCTCCCTATAGGAGTGATCAAATCAAGGGAATCAAAAGATGGTTCATCTTTCTCGACAGCACTGATGGAGAAGACCATGTTGTCCACAAACTCATGGCATAACCGCTTGTACTCTTCCCATTCTTTGCGACAGAAACCATCAGGTATCCTATAGGCAGGAGGATATTGAGGAGTAGGTGGAAACAACGGAAATGGTCCTTCAATGAGTCGATGGTACTTGATGCGTCTTTCTCAAATGGAGGGATTATGAACCATTTCATTAATGTTTGTATTAGTACCTATATACCATCAAACTCATTCCCAGACTCTTAATATCAAGCCTCTCCCAAATGTCTTCTATGAGTTCTATGGGAAGCTCGATGATGGGGCTAGGTAGATCAAGAATCTCGGGTTCGTTGAAGTGCCATTTGCAAAGACGAAAGTAGCATTTTGGATTGTTGATAGATTCATCCCATCATGTCTTCATCTTTTCAATTTGAACCCTTTTCCAACAGTCACATGCAAATGGATCTTTAGATGGATGAGGTAGATCGTTGGAAGTCTTTTCCCCTTTTTAAAAGATCTTTGGTGTAGCCCCATTTTCGGGAAGAATATCTTAAGGGATAGTGCATCCGGTAG
Source organism: Suaeda aralocaspica (assembly GCA_016808085.1). Classification (NCBI taxonomy): domain Eukaryota; kingdom Viridiplantae; phylum Streptophyta; class Magnoliopsida; order Caryophyllales; family Amaranthaceae; genus Suaeda; species Suaeda aralocaspica. The sequence goes on along the minus strand of PYUH01000251.1, from coordinate 289,140 downwards.
AGGTGATTAAATTGATTGGGTCAAAGAAAAAGTTATCTTCTTCAATCATGAGGATAGCAAGCGGATTTGATTGAATGTTAAGCTTCTTTCCTCGAGGTGGAATCGGAAGTCTTCCATCCTCAACCATGTCTTACAAGAGATTCTTGAGGGTTTAGCATTCTTCGATGGTGGGACCCCTACCTTGATGGTATTTGCAGTATTTGTTGGCGTCCCATCTCCAAGATCTTCTTTCAGGAGCAGGATCCAGCATGGGCCCTACGGGATTGATCTTGCCTTTTGATTGAAGCCTTTCAAATGCTTGAGTATAAGTCATACCCAAGGGAGTGTATTCGCGTTGTCGACGGAAAGGAGCTCTCACTTCTTCGATGACATTGACGTTGTTGTAGGTGGAAACCCCCTTCGAGTAGGTTGTTTTCAGATTCATGTTTCATTTAACCTTTCTGCCTTCTTTGTTGAGGTCATCCTCGATTTCTTTTTCAACCTGTTAGACCTTTTCAAAGGTGTCTAGGCCTAAGTACTTCAGATGGTTCTTGTATATGGGGAGCAAGTTAGCAATGAAGATCTTGACTTGCTGTTTTTTCCGGTGGTGTAGTCACCATGTATGCGGCAGTCTCTCTTCTTTTTCCCCTTGCTTTAAGATTACAAGTTCCCTTTGGGAAGTGCTAGCTTGAGTATTGCCTTTGTAGCGAGTCATGAAGGCATGACCTATGTCTTCCCAAGTGGTGGTATCCTTGTCCAGAAGTGAAAAGAACAATTTTTGGCATACTTTCTCGAGAGTCATGGGGAAGATCCTTGGTTAGAGCTTTGGATTGATCTTCTTAACATCCATGTGGAACTTAAAACCCCTTAATAAATACTTAGGGTTGTTAGTGGGCTTGAACTTTGGAAGTTCAACGATGGAGAATTTTTCCGGCAAAGTGTCGATCAAGTTCTGATCGAGGTTTAGGGGGTAAAAGTAAGCATCTTGATCGTTGACTCTTTTAGCCACCTTTTCCTTGTCCTGTAGGGTGTATTGAATGTGCTCGAGTTTATACAGCTTGTTCGACATTGACACAAAAGCTTGGGTCAATTCAGCCAAATTAGCGATCACTTCGTCGACCTTGCTTGCGATATCTTGGACACCCAATATTGAATCGGATTGCGTTGTTTATTGTGGATCGTAAACCAGCGTGTCTCGCCAAACTTGGCTTGTACCACATTTTCTAGTTTACTTTATACAATATGCAACCTACGGGATTTTATATGCAACTTTAGTTCATACAAAAAGCAACCCTGGTCTACATGTGACTCTCTAGGTGAAAAACGGTCATGAGAAAGCTAGATTCCTTTGAGACATTCATACAAACAAGCAAGACATGTGGCACGTTGCACATAACACACCTATGCATGAGGTCAAGTCCAAACCAAGCTAAGGTTATAAGAGGAAACTATAGGTAAGGCTTAAAGTGTCCAAAAGGGTACCATGACTAGGGTGTGTCCAACTATCCACACCACAACTTAGTGGTGATCCAAGTGGGACATCCTTTATGATTCACATAGGTGATATGATTCACGTGTCATGGTTTGGGATTGACTTCGATTAAAGAGTGGCCTTAGGTACTTCACCTAACCATCCTTAACGTAAGTTCCCCGGGGTGTCTCAAGTATAGAACATACTTTAAGAGACGTGAATCCTAAAGAAAAACCCTCACATAGGAATTGCATGCATTATGCCTAACAAACAAATTCGATATTGTAATTACGAAATTATGAGACATTTTGAGTTTCGTCCACTCTCCCTTATAATTAAGGGAATATCTTAGTGAAGTCGCCAACCTGTGGGACCCAGGGCTTTTGTGGCGAGCCACGTGCCCTTTTTCCGGACATCGAATGTCCTTAGTTTGTCGCATGGTGTGAGTATGCTCGGTTTAGGGAGTGAGTCTAGAAACTCAAAACCCAAGTAGAGAAGTTGCCACCATGATCTTTTCGGGAGCTCATGGAATCCCATTAGGTCTAGCCCGAAGGTAAATGGACAGCCAAGGATTAGATGGCCTCATATCTATGGATTCGGGGACGAGGGCAAGAACAACAATAGTTCACATTGTCCCCCCGCTTAGCGACCTCTACTTGGTCTCATATGTAATTTCACATCCATAATATCGAATTATATCATAGATATATCCGCATTGGCCCTAAGAGCATATAAGAACGTTGCTAGGCGGGTTTTTATTAATGCATACATAAACTCTAATAACATATGAGCATGATCGCTTTAGGATTAGTCAAGATTAAGGATCTTAAGTTATTTTACATGTATTATCTTTGCAATATTTGAGAACATGCTTTCCGGTCTTGTAGCTTAGCATGGATTCTAGGTGACGAAAACGATAAACATTGAGCATTCATAAGCTCGTAAGCAACCTAGTTTATATTTCTACTTAAAATTGATTTTAAAGGAAAACCGACCCGTGATCAAGTCAGGATTTCATCAATTTATTTAAACATGTCGATTTTCTAAGAAAGCAATAAATCACATAAAAAAAAAGATTTAGAGAGCTTAGGACGATGTTGTTCATGTTTTCAACCTCATTTGAAGTACCTTCTGTGCGGTCATTGAAATGATCTCCTTTGAATGCTTAAAGAACGATTCTCGGGATTGAGGTTTTTGAAATGATCAAAAGCGTTTTAAGAAAAGTTTAGAGAGAAAAATCGAGTGAGTGAAGATGTGCTGACATTTCTTTGAAAATGTTGGGAAGCGTGCCTATTTATAGAGCTAGGAGCCCCCTATTGAGCACCGTACCATCCACTGAGCGCTATAGCGCCCACTGAGCACCTGGGCGCCCAACGAGCTCTAGGGCGCTCAGTGAGCGCCTTGGCACCTAAGCGCTCGAGGCTCGGGATTCAATTCTTGCCAAATTTCTCGATATATATGATATTCTTTTCCAAATTCGCTTTATTTGCCTAAAGTTGCCTTGTGTCTTACGGAATCTTCCCGATTCTTTTAGAAGATTCAACGTATGTGGCCGAGTCATGTATTTATTTAATTTTACTATCTTCCGACAAATGAATGAAACAGTTTGAAATAAATTTTTTTTAAACGCGGCTCGGCCACCGGAACGTATCATCAGTTATTTTCGGCTATTGTTTATTCAATTTTCAAGCATTCAATTTACGAAAACAGAACTTGTTGCGACGTGGTACACGTTAATCATCGGCCTTCGGGTGGGACCAAATATAGGTGTCTACAACCCAAAAGGAAAGTTTCTATTTACTTGCTACATTGCCTTTTTAGGATGTGAGCCTTATATCCAATTACACTTTTACGCACTTTTAGGTTCGATTTATCTCATATAACCATACTTAACCCTTACCTAAAATATGAAAAATTATGATCCCAATGCAGAAAATGACCTTTTTTGGTCTTTGTTCCAATGTGGTGGGTAGCAAGTAAATAACTCTAGAGGTAGTATTTTTAAAGTAGTTAATGTAAGTTAAACAAATACATTAGATATTGAATTCTCATAAATTTATGTACTTTGTAAATCTGTAATATTCATCGCCTTTCATTAATATTTTTTAATGAAAAATACAAATGAAATTATCATCGAACATATTGTAAATTATTACTCCGCATGGCAAGTGACAAATGTCACCTCTAAAAAATCGAAAGGAATATTGTGGAACATGATTTCAACATGATTATGGATGTTACATAAGTAAAATAAAAAATTTCTAATTTATTTCTATTGTTTGTTGTTTTTCTAATTTTACAGGTAACGTGATATTATATATTTGATAATTTAACTAAATAGTGTGGTTATGTGATTTTTTTTTAGCTATTTAGCTGTTGAACGAGATCTAAATATGCAATTCAAATTGACGATCATTGCGATTTATAAGATGGTAGTAGTAGTCTAAGAATTTAGTTAACTTGAAAAAACACGACTAACAATTTTATAGTATTGTTGTTCACTAATTTATTTGGTAATTTTGATACTTTAAATGGTTTTAGTGTATATTGATTTGTTTTTTAATACTATACTTTATAATAAAGCATAAGTAGATCAATCTCAATCGTTCATGTTTATCATGTGTGAAATCTCAATATTCAAATTTAATACTATATAATACATATTGCATTGGAACTCAATAGTTCAAACTTATTATTATTCAACTAGATCTTAAATAGTTTAACTATATAACTGTATTTGCACAAAATATCAATAATTAGATTATCCTATTATTTCACGGAATCAAAGTAGTTATCATTGTATGAGATCATAGTAGTAATCTTCGAAGTCATTTAAATGAAAAATAGAACCCATTACATATTTTTGTTATATCACCAAGGTTATTTAAAATTTTGGATTACTAAATCAATATAATAGTTTGTACTAAATGAGGATTAAAATATACGTATTTGTTTTTACAAAATTTTATTTTAATTAACAAGCATATTTAAATTTTTTAAATAGATTTATGTAAAGAAAAAAATAGGTTTTGTTGAGTAAGTCAATGAAATAAATTATAATAATTTGTGTTTTACTAATTTATATTTTAATATATACTTTTTAAGACTTAACTATACTCAAATTATGATTTATTATGTAATTTATAGTTATTTAAAAAATACACCTAAATTACAAATCAACTTTATATGGCTATCAAATACAAAAAAAAAAATAAAAAAATAAAAAAAAAACATTTAATTTTAATATTAATAATTAATTTCTAATTTTTAAGTCTTGTATCGCATGGGTATTATGCTAGTACATGTATAGAATAAATTATACTTAAATTAAAAATTATTAAATAATTTTTGTTAAGGGTATGTTTGGTAAGACGCGTAAAATGTTTTCCCCGAAAACTATTTCCCATTTTGCATCGTTTTGTTTGAAGTAAAATATTAAAATGTAAATCTTGGGGTGAAAAACCATTTTCCACCTTGTTGAAAACATTTTTCCTCAAAATTGGGAGAAAAACATTATCCATCACACTTGGAAGGAAAATCGTTTTCCATCACAATTAAAATAATTGAATTTTCTATTCAACCAAACAATGGAAAATGCTTAAAATGTAAAATTGTTTTAATTGCAATCAACCAGCGAAAATTCTTAATGATAATGAGTTTTTCACCGTAAAAGGTTTTTCATGGAAAACTATTTTCATCCAAAAATGTTTTATATTCTACCAAAGGGACCCTAAATATATTAAGATAATACAAATAACATCTTTATTGTATTCGGAACAACTATCAAAGTATAAAATAATTTCTTGAAATATTTATATTAATAACCAAATTTCAAATTTCTATTAGTTGGTTCACATTGTTCCACAACTCTAATTTTCTAGCTTTATTTAGTGCCCTCAATTATTTTATTTGTAGATGTTTTTCCAAGAACATATTCTAACTTATGAAATAAATAATTAAAAAATTATAGGAAAATAATAAAAAAAATGTGGGAAAATATTAGAAAATTATGGGAAATTATTAAAAATATTTTTGTGCATTTTGTCTTTCAGAGAGTTGTTTTGGCGATGTGGTTACTTTAATTTAGGCGGTATTCTGAGTAAGTATTTTTCAGAATCGGAACTGTCGTGAGGAGGTACATAATATAATCATCGGCCTAAGAGTACGGACAAATGCAGGTGTCTACAGTAATGTATAGTATTAGTACTATGAAAAAATGTTTCTCTTTCTAGAATTCTCTCTGTCCTCTCTCTATAACTGATTTTTTGATTGCTTGCTCGTTAAGCCATGGCGAAAGGCAACAATTGACTGAAAAAACCATCTAAGGTTTCTTTAGTTCAGAGGAATAAAGGGATATCGAAGACTTCGAAAGTTGTTGTGCCTCAGGTTAATGTGGAATTTGATGATGAGGTGGGTAGTATTGCTAAGCCTGGCCATACTTGGTCGGATGACTCTATTTATGAGGGGTCTCGGATGAAGCCGGCCAATGAAGATGAAGTTGTGGATGTTGAAGAAGTGGATTACGGTGAGTTGTAGAAACAGAGGAGTGGGGAAGAATACTGTAGAAGGTGAGTTGTGTAAAAACTCAGCGAATGGTATTGCGAGTGTATTGGCAACTCCTACACCATTGGTGAGGGGTGTGGATGAAGGAATTCATAGAGTGTTACATGCGAGACAAAGTTGTGAATCTGGAGATGGAGTGCCTAAAACCAGTGGTGGTGGAAGTATGGGTAGAAGCGCTGTTCCATTGAATGTTGAGCTGGCTGAGATGACAATTGTTTCAGGGGGGTTGCCGGCTGTTAATGGTGGTGTTCCTCTTTGCTTACCTTGGAAGACGACCTTGTTTGAGCACTTTTGAGATGATGGGTTGGATCTGGGTAGTGTGGATGGTAAGTGCCCTGACTCTGTTACTATTTCATATGATGATATTCAGGATGAGAAAGAATATTGGGACTCTCTCTTGTTTGGTACATTATGGGGGGTAAACCTTGAATGATGCGTTTCTTAGAAGATTGTGGGGGAGGTTTGGTATTCATAAGTTGTTTATCTTAAACAATGGTGTTTTTCTTTTGCGTTTTAATGACTGTGGGGGTAGGGACAAGGCTATGCAAGCTGGACCTATCTTCTTTCACTGAAAACCTGTGATAACAAAGAGATGGTTGCCTGGAATGGAACTGATTCCAAATAGAATTTGCAAAGTTCCTGTGTGGGTGAGGTTTCCTAGGCTTGATTTAAGGTATTGGGGAAGGAATGCCTTGATGAAAATAGCTAGCATGCTTGGGACTCCCATTAAAACTGATCGTGCCACTACAAACAAAGACATGTTAGAATATGCTAGAGTAATGATTGAGATGGATATGAATCAGGAATTGCAATCAGAGATTTGTTTTCATAATGAAGTTGGGGAAAATGTGACTCAATCTGTTTTGTATGAGTGGGTCCCAGCCTCATGTTCAGTTTGTAAAGGATGAGGGCATAGGGCTGATCAGTGTAAGCCAAAGGAACATCAGAACCAAGCTCAGTAGGTTAGGAAGGTTTGGAGAATGAAGACTGGAGCAAGGAGGGATCAGGAATAAACTGTGAAGGAGGGTGTAGGGGATGAGGTTGTGCAGGGTGTGTAGGATGATGGTAGGAAGGGGGGTGATGATGTTACACAGGAGCTGGAACAAGATATGCACAGCACTAGTGTGGTTGATTCTATGGGGGTAATGGAGGATGGTGTTGGAGGTGTAATTGGTTGTTCACAGGATGTTCAGGAAAAGGATGGAAGGTACAATGCTTATAAGTGGGGATCCTGTGAGGATACCCAATGGATAATATTGGATTTTAGAATGTTAGGGGCTTAAACAGTTCAAATAAGCAATATGATGTTAAATGGTTTCTCAACCACTATAATATTGGATTGTTTGGGCTCCTAGAGACTAAGTTGAGGCTTGAAAACTTTGATAATGTCTCATTTGGTTTGGGTAGTGAATGGAGTTTTTGTTCTAATAATAGCTATGATAGAACAGGTAGGATATGGGTTGTTTGGAGATGTAATGTTTTTTCTGTTAACATTGTGGATGTTGAGGATCAATGGATTCATTTGGAGGTGCAACATTTGGTGACTAAGTCTAGGTTCCCATTTACCTATGTGTATGGGTATAATGATGCTAGTGCTAGACTGAGGTTGTGGGAGGCTATTATTAGGTTGAGAACAAATAGGTTGGCATGGTTTGTTGGTGGGGATTTCATTCATGTTTTAAATTTGGAGGATAGGCTTGGAGCCCATGTTACTTTANCTGTTACTTTAGCTGAGGTAGGCCCGTTTAGGAGTTGTGTTATGAGGGCTGGTTTGACTGATCATGTTAGTACAAGGTGTTTCTTTACCTGGACTAATAAGCACGCTGCTGATACCAAAATTTGTACAAAGATTGATAGAGTTCTTTCTAATGATGTGTGTAAGGGTTTGTTCCCTAATTCTATAACAAATGTTTTACTAGAAGGTTGTTTTGATCATTGTCCACATGTGGTGTCTTTGTTTTTGAATTTGGAGAGTGGGAGGAGACCTTTCAAAATTTTCAATATGTGGACTAGTTCCCTATCTTTTGTGGGTGTAGTGAAAGAGACTTGGCAGAGAAGGGAGATTGGAGTGCCAATGTTTGTGGTTGTTAAGGAGTTGAAGACTCTTAAAAAAGAATTGAAAAGGCTGAATAGAGAAGGGTTTGTAGATATTGAGAAACAAGATGATTGTGCTTGGTTGTATTTAAAGCAATGTTAGAGGAACTTGGTTGAGTGTGGGAATGATTTGGTGGATGTGGAAGAGGAGAGATTGGCTAGAGCAAATTATTCTGTTGCTCATAAGGCCAGATTGAGTTTTCTTAGGCAGAAAGCTAAACTGTCATGGCTGAAACATGGAGATGAGAATACTGATGTGTTTCATTCTGCTCTAAAGAAAAGAAGTATGCTGAATAGGGTGTTTTCTATTAAAAACAAGGATGGTTAGTTAGTGATGGATCCAAAGGGTGTCATTTAAGATTTTATAGATTTCTATAAAAGTTTATTTGGTACAAAGGTTCAAGAGAGGGGTTCAATGGATGAGAATGTTGTTCAACATGGTGCTGTTTTTAGTGATTTCAAAAAGAGCATATGTGCAGGCAGTTTACTACTACTAAAGTAAAGGAAGCTCTTGATGATATTGATGATGATAAGGCTCCAAGGCCCGATGGATATACAAGCAAGTTCTTTAAAAGTGCATGGCCTGTGATTGGTGAGGATATGTGTACAATAGTCCTGGATTTTTTTAGAACTGGGAAGATTTTGAGGCAGATTAATGCTACTCTAATTACTTTACTTTAATTCCAAAGGTGGAATGGCCTACAAATGTTACTCATTTTCGTCCTATTGCTTTTTGCAATGTGATATACAAGATTATCTCAAAAATGTTGTGTAAGAGGTTGTCAGAGGTTTTGCCTCAGATTATAAGTGAGTCCCAAGCTGCATTTGTGCCTGGTAGGACTATTGTTCAAACTATCCTGGTCTGTCAGGATATAGTGAGTAGGTATGGGAATAAAGGTAGGCCTCCAAGGTGCACAATTAAGATTGATTTAAGGAAGGCTTATGATTCAATATCATCGTAATTTTGGAGGAGATGTTAAGGGCTCTGAAATTTTCTAGACAGGCGATTCAATGGATTATGATGTGTATTTCAACTCCAAGGTTTTCTATTTGTGTTAATGGTGGTGTGCATGGTTATTTTAAAGGTGAAAAGGGATTAAGGCAAGGTGATCCTATCTCCCCTTTTTTATTCGTATTGGTAATGGAGTATTTATCTAGACAATTGGGGATTATAGGGCAGCAGTCAACTTTTAAATTTCATTATAACTGTAATGAAATGCAGCTTAATCACTTGGTGTTTGCTGATGATCTTATGATCTTCTGCCATGGTAGTGTTGCTTCTGTTACTCTGATTCAGGAAGCTTTGGATAGTTTCTTTAACTGTTCTGGTTTGTCAGCTAACACTGAGAAGTCAGCTATATACTTTGGGAATGTGCAGCAGGATACTCAACAACAGATTTTAGATTTGACGGGTATGTGGTTGGTAGTTTTCCTTTTAGGTATTTGGGAATTCCATTGAATTCTAAAAGGATTTCAGTCCAAGATTGTGATAAGACGGTGGATCAAATTATCCAGAAGTTAGGATTTGGGGCTCTAGGCATCTTTCCTATGTTGCTAGGGCTATGCTTGTGAATGCTGTGCTTTTGGGATTGCATTCCTTTTGGGCACAAATTTTTGTGATTCCTAAAACAGTAATGGCTAAAGTGGTGAGATTTGTAGAAGTTTTTTGTGGGAAGGCAATTAGTTCGGTACAAAAATGGTCACCACAGCTTGGGAGAGAGTTTGTACAGCTAAGAAGTATGGTGGTCTAGGTTTAAGAGATTGTGAGAAATGGAATGTGGCTGCAATTGGGAAGACAGTGTGGCAGATTGCTTTGAAGGCAGACAATTTATGGGTTAAATATAAATACCCTTAATGTTTAAAATTACATTTATGCCCTTATTTTAAAACAATTTAGGAAACTCTAAAAATTCTATTTTTAGAAACTTTTTAAAATATTTAATAAAACTTAAAGTAACATGGAATATTATTTATAAAAATAAAATAATTACTTTGATTAAAATTTATTTAAATTTCATTTCCTTATCATTTTTATTGATCTTAATTTCTCAATAAAAATACTAAAAATATATGTATACAATACGAAATTAACTTCTTAAAATACGTGAAAATATGGGGTATTACATTGCCACTTTTCAGAGGTGCATGATGAGTATTTTTTCCGAGTATATCGAGAGGTTTGTATGGATGCTTTTACTATGCATGGAGATTCATTTGATAATTGCTTAGACCACTTGGCTTATGTACTTACAAGTTGTATGGATTCAAATCTTGTGCTAAATTATGAGAAATGTCATTTTATGATTCAACAAGGCATTTTGTTAGGTCATATTGTATCCGAACGTGGGCTTGAAGTGGATAAAGCTAAGATAGATACAATTCAATCTTTACCTTTTCCTACTAATTAATGTCAAAGATATACGTTCTTTTCTTGGTCATGCAGGTTTTTATCGCATGTTTATCAAGGATTTTTCGAAGATTACATCTCCCTTATGTAAGATGATACAAGTGTGAATAGAAAAACATCTATGGATAATGTGAATATAAGGCTGCCATTCACATCCAGGTTCTTGATGGTTTTGCCTATGGGTTTTTTTCCACTGCACTTGCTAGGGTTTTTCTCATTTCATGCTTGTAAATGCTTTTAAGTGTTTGCGATTCCCTTGTTTTTAGTCATACTTGGTCTAAAATTGGAGGATCACGTTCTTGAAAGTTTCTTGATTAAAAGATTTAATCTAGGACGTTTCTTGGAGCTTCTAAAGAAAAAATTTCAGTTTCGGAGCAGTGCAGTATGTCTGACTTTGAAGATTTTTCATTGACAATTGGCTTTGGGTTAAAAGGCGTGTGGATATGTGTTGGAAAACTTATTGAATCTACTTTCAGGGAAAAATATTTCCAAAATTCAGAAAAATACGCAAGATAATGTTTTATTCATTTTTCTTCTCGCCTGTGAAACTGGAAATCAGTTTTTAGTTAGATTTCTTTTATCTGGAGTCCAAGTATATTTAGGATTTGTTTTAGGACGTGGTTAGTATTTTGTTTTGTGATTTTTATTTTCATAATTTTGTTTTTTAAATTTTTTAGGCAAGTTGTTAGAATAAAATCTTGTTAGTTAGAATTAGTTAGAGTTTGTTAGCAAGATAAGATCAAGATGCAGTGATGAGGTGGTAATCTTATTGTGTGAGTCATTAGGGACGATTTTTAGATTATTTTGTGCATGTGTTTTATTGTTTTTAGCTAGGATTTTTGTTGATGATTATTCCTATAAATAGCCACAACATTAGGATGTAAATTAATTAAGTTTGAATTGAATAAAAGTTTACTTGTTTTCTTGAAAACAAATTTCCGAAAATTTTTAAGGGTTGGTGGAATTTATCTTTATACTCTTGTGAAGATTAATTAGTGGCTTTGAGGGTGCTTTGGCTTTAATCAAAGACTAATTAATCAAACCTAAAATTGAGAATTTTGGTGGCTTGGCCTTTAGAAGTTCGAAATTTTAGTTCTATCCCTGTGGGTTTTCTAAATCATAAGAAAATTCGCATCATAAGCGCTTACAATAGGAGGTAGATTTCTTTTTCAATGAACCATGCCAAAAAGCTTTTGATATTTTGAAAGAAAGGCTTGTGACGCCTCCAATTATTCAACCACTAGACTGGTCTTTGCCTTTTCAGATCATGTGTGATGCGAGTGATTACGTCGTCGGAGGGGTCACTACTACATAAAACACTTTTTGCAACGGTTTTAATTGAACCGTTGCAATAGCTTTTTTGCAACGACTATTAGGACCTTCTGCAACGGTTAGGCAAAGCTATTACAATAGCTTTTTTGCAACGGCTACTAGGAACTTTAGCAACGGTTTTGGCTAAACCGTTGCAATAACTTTTATTTTTTTTTTGTAAATGTCTTGTAGAGCTATTGGAACGCTTTTTTTTAACCGTTGCTAAAAGTCAATAATAATAATAATAATAATAATAATAATAATAATAATAATAATAATAATAATAATAATAATTAATAATAATAATAGCAATCATTTATTTATATAAATTTAATGTTAATATATGCGACCCAAGCAAGTTAATAATGTAATGTACAATAATTGTATATATTTTTGTTCTTATGATTGCACCCATTGCCACTAAATAGAATGTATCTACAAGCTATGTAACAAAAAAGCATTTGATTTCTCAAAACTAACTCGGTCGCAGCCTCCTTTTCCAATTGCCATGACTTCTTGCTCTCTTCCCCTTGTTTTGCCTTCATTTTAGCCTGATGAGATTTTTAGCTTATTGTACCGTCTTTCCTGCTTCTTGTGCTCATCATATGCTTGTCGTTGAAGCTACCTGTCAAGCATTAAAGATTAACAATGTAAGGTGATATAAATGGTAAGATCATGAAGTTAAAAAGCATCACAAACTTCACTTTATGTGATGAAACTAAAAATTGAAAAACCGAAAAAAGTAAATGAAGTAATCAATAAAAACTCATTCAATGGTTAATGTTCAAACTTAGTTGACAAAGTGGGTTGCTCAAATAAAGGGGGGGGGGGGGGGGGTTTAANGGGGGGGGGGGGTTTGAACCCCATACACAGTTGAACACATGTAATTAGATTGCCTTGTCGGTAAAGGGGAGAGTGAAAAGGTCTTCATAACAGAACACAACTGATCTAAAAAGGACAATTAAAAAGAAATAGAAGTGTAACACAGAAACATCAACAGACACTTACACTGGAGCAAAGATTAGCCACTACCAAGATCAATTAGGTTGATCCAATGATCATATATTTTTAACATTAAACTCTAAAGCAATAGAAACTCAAATACCTGTAGCAAAGCGAGGCGAAAAGCAACATAGAATAGTAGGTTCAGCAGCAATGCAACAACACAAACACGCTTGAACTACGTGTAAACTACTATCACTGATAAATTCAGAGAGTTGGCAGGGCATGTGTGGAGAAGTGCAGCTGTAACAGCTACTCCATATATTAACAGGAACTAAAAGAGACTCTAACACACTCGACAGCTAACATAGTTAAAAGGAACTAACAGCTACTTCAAAACAAGTTCAAACCGACTCTAACACACGCAAACATATTAGAACATATTAGAACAAGTACAAATAAACATAAACATGTCAAAAAAAATCACATACAGAAGCTATACCTTACGGGAAAGAAAAATTTACAAAGAAATTTAAAAACTGACTTTTGGTGTGTTATAGTGCACTTTTGATTTCATGTGTGCCACTCTCTTAGTTTAAACTATCATAAATAACCATGTTTCTTTTCTATATTTGAAGATCTTTTGGAGTAGTTTATAGGTCCATGCATCAACCTGACTTATTTAATTAGTCTACATCAATCTGTGCATCATACATATACATATGCATATTGTGCTAGAAAAATCTATAGGAAACTAGGCATCATCATGACAATAAGATTCAAACTAAAACAATACTTATCAATTACCAACTTATCATAATGACAATACTTCTATCGATCCGATCCAAGATGTACGCCTACAAATAACCAGCAAAGGAAGGGAATCAGATAATTTGAAAACTACACAACCAATGCTGAATTACTAATGAAAACATACATAAAAGGGAGAATATAACTACTAGGGTAAGCAAATGAAAAGATACAGACAGATAAATGTAGTAGCACAAAGAACAAAAATAAAGAAAGAAATTAAGTAGGACAATCTTAAGGATTTGGCTAGTAACTTACCTTTATAGGAGCATAAAAGGACTTGTCTACACTAAACATCAAAGAAGATTACTCAAAATTTATCGTTCTCTTACTTTATTGTTCAAATGCTATTTTGTGCATTCAAATGCAACAAAATGACTAATGTTAGTAAATTATGCTTTCTATATTTTATAACGGCAACAAAGTAGTTCTCAAGGGTAGCAAGCGGATATCTAATGAATTTATTAATTAGTTTAATGAATTTATTAATTAATTCAGCAAAAGGGGTTATGTAAATCATTAAACACCAAACAATTAGTTTGTAAAATCTCTAAATAATGGAGAAATCCCAATTCAGCCAAAAAATTGGACAAGCTTAGTAATTCTTGTGAGTAGGTATATACACTGCATAGTGGAATGGGCTATTCACCAAAGCATTTCAAGAGAGGAAGAGCTGCCTGAGAAAAGTTTATTGTATACCAGATGTAAACAAAAAGGAGATAGTTTCTTTGTTGAATAGCATCAAAAGACATAATAATTGGTAGAACTAATATTCATAAGCATTATATCAAGGTACACTCCGTATAAATTATGAGACTAATCTATGTAATTGTGTGTTACTTGGACTCTTCCATAAGCGACTGATACCGATACCTGTCCAAGTGTCAGACATAGCAATTTTTTTTGAAAAAAATGCATAGTTTTGGTTCAAAATTGAAGTGTCTGAGTGTCATACCAATATCCAAGGAATGCGTATCTAACACTGGTATTTTGAGGTGAAACGAAGAGTTGGAGTAACCTAAATTTTGTTCAGGTAAATACTTAACAGGTTATATTCTGGCAAAGCTAAATAAAACCAATCTGAAAACTAAATAACAAAGAAATCCATAAAAACAATCAATTTGAAAGCAAAAATTGCAGGCATTGAAATCATATAGAAACCAAAAATTACAATTAGAATTTAAAACGATTATCTCAAGGAAATTGAATTGAAAGCATTGAAACACTGAAAATACTACATTTAACAGCATTTAAAACTCATATCGTCAATGATTGAGTGCGAAGCTATTTTAGAGGACTACATAATTCATAACCAAAATTCAACCCAGTGCATGTAATACAATAATTTCATTTGAATTTTTAATCAGTTTACCCTATTTGCCCATATCTCTATCTGCAAATTCATATTAAAAAATAATAATAAAAAAAAATGTGTCATAGAAAATAGGGTTTAAGTAGTAGAGAGTATTTGTAGGACAGAATAGATCTGTATTCATGTTATTATTTCATAAGGGAGTACATACATATATATATATAGACATGGGAAACAATTAGGGTTTCCTTAGAGAATTATACACCTAGTATCTAGAATATACTAGAATAATCATAGGGGTATAATGGGCATCCACTAAATACATATATTATATAACACTCCCCCTTGGATGACCATTATCGAATAGTATGCCTCATTAAAACCTTACTAAGAAAAACCCTGTGGGAATAAAAACCTAGTGAAGGAAAAAGAGTACATCACTTTCGTAATACGTTTTATGATGTTGCCTCATTAAAAACCTCACCAGGAAAACCCAATGTGGGACAAAACCATGGTTAAGGGAAAAAGAGTGCAACACGTATTTTCTCCCCCTAATGAATGCATNGGTTGAACAATAAAATCGAAATGGCAAATGGGGTGGAGTATTGAAAACAAAAATGAATTTAGGGTTTAGTATTGAAATCTAACTTGAAAATTGGGTTAAGAATTGATATCGAATGTGAAATTGGGGTACAATGAGATTGCAATTGACTGGGTATTGAGGATTTGTGGGTTTATTTTGTAAGGGATTAGTAATGGGTGTACTTCATTCCAAAGAAATCAAGAGAATGTAATGTCAGTGACTCAATCTATATTACTCTACTATTTTTCAATATTGCAACGATTCTTGTTTGACCTTTTACTAAAAGTGTTACCTATTGCAACGGGTTTTAACTAACCATTGCTAGAAGTGATGCTCTTGCAACGGTTCATAGTAAGCTATTACCATAGGTACTCTATTGTAACGGTTCTTCGTAAAACCGTCGCTAAAGATAACCTATTGCAACGGTTTAATAGAGCGTTGCTATATATTATATTTTTATAATTCTTAATGAGGCGCAACGTAACTACTCCACCACTGAAAAGGAGATGTTAGCAGTGGTTTTTTTGTTGGAAAAGTTTCAATCTTACTTACTAGGTACGAAAGTGATAGTCTATAATGCTCTAATGTTTTGTGAATTTTTTGATGTTTAGGGCATCGACTTTATGGGACCGTTTCCTAGTTCTTTTGGTTTTCTATATATCCTAGTGGTTGTTGATATGTTTTGAAATGGGTGGAGACATAAGCCACCTAGACTGACGAATCTAAAGTGGTTGCAGAATTTATTAGGACTATTAGGTTTGGAGTTACACAAGCTTTGATTAGTAATAAAGGTACCCATTTTTGCAATTGAATGATTTGGAGCGCTATTAAAGAAATATCACGCTCATAAGACCTCAATTGCCTACCATCCAGTTGCAAAATTAATTTCATTCTTGAGAAGGCGGTGAATCCAAGCTGGAAGGATTGGAGTTTACGCCTTGATGATGCGTTGTAGGCATATGGAACGACGTACAAAACTCCAATTGGCATGTCTCCATTTTGTTTAGTGTTCGAGAAGCCATGTCACTTGCCAGTGGAGTTAGAGTATAAGTCGTATCGGGCTATTCGGAGCTTTAACATGGACTTGGATGAGGCCGATTATATTTACATAGAAAACTACAGCTATAGGACTTGAAGGAGATAAGGAACGACTTATATGACAATGCAATGATCTATAAGGCGAAAACGAAGGCATGGCATGACAAGAGTATTGTTAGGAAGGAATTTGAGGTTGTTCAAAAGGTCCTTCTGTTATAATCTCGCCTTCGTTTCTTCCCGGGAAAGTTGAAGTCATGTTCGATTGGCCCCTTTGTGGTGACAAACTTCTTTCCACATGGGGCGTTTGAGATAACAAGTGAGGGAAGCTCTAAGATCTTTAAAGTTAGCCTTACTATGAGAGTTTCCAACAAGAGAAAGGTAAGAATGTGTCACTTGATGAGCCAGTCAATGAGTAAGGAATTGGTGTACGGCGTCGTGCCAACGACATTAAATAAATGGAGCTTTCGAGGTAAAATCTCGAATTTAGAGAAATTGCGTTATATTTATGCTTTTTAATACTTGGATAATTATATATGATATTAGTTTAATAATTTTTGTATTGTCTTGTTTACTTTTGCTAACTTACTTTTTCCTTCCTTGTAAATTAAATGTTACTTATATTTATGTATTAATGTTTGTTTTTCTTTGTTCATGTTTATTTTTGTTGAAATAAATTATTAAAAAAAAATAGAGCAAGAGAGAAACAAATTTTGCAATGAGAAAAATAATAAAAGATTGACAAAATAGAGTATTATTGTAAGAAAAGAATGGAGTTCAAAATGTCAAAGAAAAGAAAACATAATTAAAAATGTAAATGATCACAAAGTCACACCTCGCGACCTTCTTCTGAATTATAGCAGAAAGACACATAAAAAAAATGAAGAAAAAAGTAGAGCGAAGAGTCGCACCCCGCGACCCATTACTCGCACCTCTCAAGATTCTTCTGTCTTCCCCTTCATTTTTCCTTGTTTAAAGCTGCTCACACAACAAGCTTAACCCTCATTCTCTCACTCGAAAAGTTGCAATTTTTTTCTCACACACACCTCATTCTCTCACTACATTATCAACCAAAAACAAATTCAAACACTTAAATCTTCCACCAAATCACTTTATTTTCCACTCCTCTTTCTTGATTCACTCAAAAAACTCACAAAATCACTCAAAAACACCAAATTTTCCGAAATTTTGATTTTTCAAGAATCCTAGAAATTGAATGTTTTAGGTCTTTGATTCAATATAAAGAATTAAAGCTTCTAACTTGTTCTTGGAGGTTTGTGGAACGTTTCTACAACAATTTTAGAGCTAATAATGGCATCAACCATTATCTACATTGGGTAACACTTTTCTTCATTTAGTTTACACTTCATATATATCATATTATTTGATTTTATGAACTAGTTGTGTAGGATTGGTTGTTGAGCTTGATTTCCTGATTATTATTGCCATTGTTATCGAAATTTGAAGCTTGTCATGGTGAAGTACTTATTGGTGTGAATTGAGTTGGTAGAGTTGAAAATAATGCCTTGTTGATTTGTTTGTTGTGATTATTTGGTTAGCTTGGAGTTGTAGAAGCTACATTTTGGCCTTATTGGAGGTTGTTTGTGTGGAACTTTTGAAGTAACATTGTGAACTTGGTTTTGTGGAATTTTTGCACTTTGTTGGGGTTTCGATCGATTGTTTAACTTGGGTTTGCTACTTATTGTGCACTTGTGTTCTCTTTGATTTTGGTTGAGAAAACAATGGCTTCATCTTCTCGTAAAAGGAGAGTAGTTGGGGAGAGTAGCTCTAGTCGTGCTCCAGTTGTTAATACTATCTGGTTAACAAGCACAAACAAGCATGGGGTAAACCAACTAAAATTGGGAAAAACATATAAGCAACCACTTTTGCTCATTTCCCGCTCTTCGCGCATTGGGTTTAAAAACCCACGTGAAGAAGTTTCTTAACGAAGTGGGTATGGAGGATTTTTTTTCATATCATGCAGTCACTTATGAGTGGTATACATTGGAGTTTCTTTCAACTCTGGCTAAACATGAGGGTGACGAAGGACCACTCATCTCTTTCAATATGAATGATTTTGAATACTTGATGTCCTATCAAGAAGTGAAGGAGACTTTCGGATGGGACTATGTAGCCGATGATGGTTATCTTCACCCCGATATTTTCAATTATAACACATTCTATGCCACAATCTCAAATGGCTCACCTTGGCATGCACTAATGAAGAATAGCTCCCTACCTCATTCGGCTCTCCGTTTTGTCCACCACTTTCTTGCCATGACTTTGTTTTGTCTTGGGAAACCCACTAATGTTCCACGACTTGGTTTGAGGTATTTGTGGACAATGACACCCGAGGGAATGGGATGTCCTCATTGGGTGGAGATTTTTGTTGATAATTGTTTGGAGTTGGCACAGAAGGAAAAGGGGGAGATAAGTATAGGGGGTATGGTGACTCTCCTCGCTGATTACTTGGAAGTTGAGGTTCCAACGGATAATGAAGGCAATAAAATCTTGCAACAATTTGGGACCATAGAATCTACCCTTCCCCCGGTGGAGCGTTCTACTGTTTATAATTTTGAGCAAATGAAAAAAGCAAAATTATTGTGGATACATGGTCCTCCATCAATGAGAAAGAAAAAACATCAATGATCAAACCTTTCATTAATAATTGTATGTGCCTCTAGATGAACGATATCGAGCTGCGGTTGAGGAAGAGTTGGGTAGAGCTATTGCCCAACAAGTAGAGCAAGCTCATGAGGAGGGAAACAATGATATGGAAGGAGAGCAACCACAAAATCAACCCTAAGGTGGAAACCAACAATATAAGCAGCACCAACCTCTTATTTAGCACACAATGATGAATGCCCGAATGAGAAACTTTGAAAATCCTCAAAGTTCCATGGATTACGCTTGGATCAAATACAAGCTTAATTTGATGGGATGGAAGACCAAATGTACTCCATGTCTTCTATGGTTTTGGTCATGATCGAACCAATTCTATGTCTCTCATTACCCAACTACATTGATCCAAGTGAGGAGGTTGAGAGGAGAAGACAACAAACACAAGTGGATCGTGCCACTAGGAGATACGAATCCCGTGATCCGGGAGGTTCTTCTGGATACTAGTTTCACATGGTTGTACCCACACATTGAGAACAATGCTTATTGTAAGTGTTGGGGTGTTGAATGAATTGTTTATAGTTGTAAACATTTTTCTTTCTTTATTTAAATGTATTGTTTCAAAAAAAAAAAAAGAAAGAAAAAAGCAAAAACAAAAGATTGAAAATGAGAAAAACAAAGAAAAAATTCAATATTAAAAGAGTAAAGATAGGATGAAAACCCGAGAGGGCTCCTAGGCAAAATGAGAGAAGAAAAAAATGTATGAGAGAATTTAATCGTTTGCTTTACTCATTTATGGATTTTGGTAACATAAGAAGCATGGTCTCTTGGAAATTTTGGGTAGGGTTTGTAGAGGTATGTGATCTCTTTAATTTTTGAAAATATTAAAAGATTGATGCTTGTTGTTTAAGGTTAGATTTCCTTAGGAATTTAGGAGTTTAATCCTTACTAATTGACATTTTTTTCATTTTGAAGTAAGCATGGAGTTAATCCCATTTTATTGTGCTCCATGGCTTGCTACATTTTGAGTCGTTAGAAGTAGGTAGGATGACATCTTAGGTTTTAACTTGTGAAATTTGATCTTATCTCAGTGAGATGTTATTCGGTTTTTAACGGAGTTGATTTTTGTTATACTCGAGGTTGAGTAAAAACTAAGTGTGGGGGTATTTGATATGTTCATTATATTCGTATTCTTAGTCATGTTCTAGTAGCATTTTGATGAAAAATGAAGTCGTTTTGTTATTATTTATTATGCCTTAGCTTTTGATTCATTTCAAGGCTTAAGGTGTAAATGCTAGTAAAACTTGACTCTTATTTCATTTGGAGATTTGATAGATGTGAGATTTTTTCGTGGGAATGAATACTAACTTTGAAATCTTTAACGACATCTTTGGGCCTTGCTTTGGGCATAGTAGTTAGTCTTGAAATGTAGAAAAGGTCGAAACAATATTGAGAATGTAGTAAGCCAACTTCAAATAGGAATAACTTTCAATATATACAAAAGAAGTAAAATGAAACTATGAAGTTAAATTAAATTAAAATTAAAATTAATGAAATAAAAAGTAAATAAAAATTAAATTAAATTAAATTAAAATCAAAGAACCTAATTTAAGCGCACTTTGGCCTTTGGAACTTATCATCGACGTATTCCACCAATGGATTTGGTTTTCAAAAAGCTCAGGGGCGTTGCCACCTAGCCTCCCACTAGGGTGTTTCACCTCTGGACCCCAACTCGTTGGCCGGGCAGTGGGACTCCTATTTAGATTGTAAGATGGATCCCAAATAGGTGAACGACTAACATCCAACACACAAATTTTGATATCTTTTTCCAGCAATCAACTTCAAGAGTTGAACCTATTGCAATGTGGTGCACTTTGACTATCGACCTTTATGCAGGGACATAAGTAGGCATCTACATCGACAATGATGAGGTANTTAAAAGAGTAAAGATAGGATGAAAACCCGAGAGGGCTCCTAGGCAAAATGAGAGAAGAAAAAAATGTATGAGAGAATTTAATCGTTTGCTTTACTCATTTATGGATTTTGGTAACATAAGAAGCATGGTCTCTTGGAAATTTTGGGTAGGGTTTGTAGAGGTATGTGATCTCTTTAATTTTTGAAAATATTAAAAGATTGATGCTTGTTGTTTAAGGTTAGATTTCCTTAGGAATTTAGGAGTTTAATCCTTACTAATTGACATTTTTTTCATTTTGAAGTAAGCATGGAGTTAATCCCATTTTATTGTGCTCCATGGCTTGCTACATTTTGAGTCGTTAGAAGTAGGTAGGATGACATCTTAGGTTTTAACTTGTGAAATTTGATCTTATCTCAGTGAGATGTTATTCGGTTTTTAACGGAGTTGATTTTTGTTATACTCGAGGTTGAGTAAAAACTAAGTGTGGGGGTATTTGATATGTTCATTATATTCGTATTCTTAGTCATGTTCTAGTAGCATTTTGATGAAAAATGAAGTCGTTTTGTTATTATTTATTATGCCTTAGCTTTTGATTCATTTCAAGGCTTAAGGTGTAAATGCTAGTAAAACTTGACTCTTATTTCATTTGGAGATTTGATAGATGTGAGATTTTTTCGTGGGAATGAATACTAACTTTGAAATCTTTAACGACATCTTTGGGCCTTGCTTTGGGCATAGTAGTTAGTCTTGAAATGTAGAAAAGGTCGAAACAATATTGAGAATGTAGTAAGCCAACTTCAAATAGGAATAACTTTCAATATATACAAAAGAAGTAAAATGAAACTATGAAGTTAAATTAAATTAAAATTAAAATTAATGAAATAAAAAGTAAATAAAAATTAAATTAAATTAAATTAAAATCAAAGAACCTAATTTAAGCGCACTTTGGCCTTTGGAACTTATCATCGACGTATTCCACCAATGGATTTGGTTTTCAAAAAGCTCAGGGGCGTTGCCACCTAGCCTCCCACTAGGGTGTTTCACCTCTGGACCCCAACTCGTTGGCCGGGCAGTGGGACTCCTATTTAGATTGTAAGATGGATCCCAAATAGGTGAACGACTAACATCCAACACACAAATTTTGATATCTTTTTCCAGCAATCAACTTCAAGAGTTGAACCTATTGCAATGTGGTGCACTTTGACTATCGACCTTTATGCAGGGACATAAGTAGGCATCTACATCGACAATGATGAGGTATCATCTACAAGTGGTTATGTTTTTGTTTTGAGTGGTGGTGCTATTTCATGGAAGTTCTCAAACCATGGAAGTTCTCAAAACAACCATGTTTAGCTCGCTTCACCATTGAATCTAAATTCATTGCTTTTGAATTGGCAGGACAAGAAGCGGAATGGATAAGATATCTCCTAGCCGACATTCCATTGTGGGGGGAGTGGTCATCACCAGTGTCATTGCATTGTGACTCACAAGCAGCAATTGTAGTCCCTAACAATAGCAACTACAATGGCAAGAAGAGACATATCTGCATCGAGACAGTTACTCAAGAATGGAGTGATTGCTTTGGACTTTATGAGGTCAGAGAAAAACTTGTCGGATCCTTTGACGAAAGGATTGGCACGAAAGCAAGTTGTTGAATCGTCGAAGGGGATAGGACTTAAGGCCCAACGATGTATTACATGTGTCCTTCATTCCTATGCCGACAAATTCAGTAATGCAAATTTACTAATGCTATTTGAGACGCATATAAACTTACCTATGTAGTTGTGAAGATCAGCCATCTTCTATGGAAAACTTAGGCGATTTTTCTAGAGCCTCCACAAGAATGAGATTTTGTGTTTGGCTATAAAATGCACAACACTATAGTGGAGTTTATACAATTTTTGGAGTAAGGTATGTGTTGTAGGGGTCTTGGCGTAAAACTAGAGTTTCAAGGTACGTCCACTCAATGATCAAGAGCCTAAGGGTTTCAAGGTTCGTCCACCCATTGGCTTGTAGTCCATTACCTCATTTCACTAAGTACTTGATTTCAAATTACTCTATGTAATATGGAGTGTTATGTATCAAACTCCTCTTATGCCCAATAATATAATTTTTTTTCTCTAAATTTCCATTTGTGAGGGATTGTTGGAATAATGGCATATGTCTTAAATAGTAAGTACCGCAACTGGATTGCAGCATATCCTCTTTTGCCGCAGCTAGTGCGTGATATCTTCTGTTTTTTATTTAGTAGCTTCCTTGTCGTGAAGGCATATAAACCCCTACTCATTTTGTACCATGAAGCATAATTTAATGATGGTTGGTTGAATAATTGTAACTAAAAGTTGCAACAGTCAATTGATTATTTGATTTAATACTCTTTAAATTATATAGTGCTTTGCTCTTAGTATTCTTCACGTGTACATATGAGCTTCTTGGGGAGTTATAATTTTTGACCACCTTTTGGTTTCTTCCTCCCTTATTGTTAATCCTAGCAGAATTTACATTTAAGTTTGACTCTTAAGGTAACAAGAGTTGTTACAAGCGTCTTTTCCCTTCCCATTTTAGGCTATATAAATCAACTTTTTCCATCTCAAAAACTACACATATCGTAATCTTATCAAAAAATGAGTTGAACGTTATTCCAATATTTTGTGCATAAGTTTGGCTCAACTCCATACCTTCACCCAATAGTGTCATTGTGCGGAAGTGGTGTGTGTGATCCTTAGGAAATGAGTCGGCTAATACAATTGTGCACCCCAATTGAGCTGAAATTTCATTTTCAAGTATGTGGTCCTAATTGCCACGACACACCATATACCTATTCCATTTCCTTAGTTCAAATTTCTATCTCTTTGTTCTAATATTAGTAGTTGTAAACTTTAATGATACAACATTAGCTAATCAAGCACATGTTTCATGATACTCTCCCTTGAACAATTATTATATATTTGACCTTTAAGTGAAGTTGAGTGGAGCTAAGTGAAGTTGTCTCGTTAAAAACCTTGATAGGAAAACCTAGTGGGAAAAAAATCATGAATAATGAAAAAAAATACAGCTTTATACATTTTATACATTAGCACTACTTCGTTAAAAACCTTGTCATAAAAACCCAAAAGGGATAATAACCTAGTTAAAGGGAAAAAGAATATAGTGTGTTTAATGGTTCCTTAGAGTTCGCATTCCGATTTTATGTACTAGCTCTGTCATGCTTTAGATGCAACATTTGCTATTTTAGGCAGTTACAAATTAGTTGCAACAATTGAAAAGTTTCCTTTTTGACATTTTTTTTTAGGGAAATGACCAATCAACCCTAACACATATGTAACAATTATCCCTTACACCATTTACACCACTATCTCCCTTCTCAGTTCTCACCACCAACTCTTTCTCTCTCCTCACCGTCAGTCACCAGGATTCACCACCACCCTCACTTTCTCTTTCCTCTAGAAACACCACCACCACCACTGATTCTCCACCGCCACTGCTACTACTACTACTACTACTACTATACTGATTCTCCACCGCCACTACTACTACCACGCACTCTTCCCACCACCATCACCGCCACTACCACTAAATTCCCTCACCACCACTCAAACTTGATTTTAGGTGGCAATTTTGGGATTTTGTGTTCAATTTTCAGCTCGATTTTAGGTGTGATTCTTGTGATTTTGGATGTCGGCTTGGGTGGATTTAAGTTAGGGTTTGTCTTGGTTGTTTGGATGCGAAATTCTAGGTGATTCGTTGCTGGATTTCTCTTTGTTGGTTGGTTGCTGATTTGATTTAGGGTTACTTGGTGGTTTAGTTGATTTAGGGGGTTGTGGGGGTCGTGGGGTGTTGGTGTGAGGTTGCTCTGTTTAGGTTGGTCGTGGGGTCATTGTTTGCATTCGATACACAAGTAAAAACATATTCACATGAGGGTTTTATTTGACCCGTCATAATTTATCATATGAGAATATCAACCTATTATAATGTTTACAGAAACAAAATTAATTAACGATAAAAATATTAGAACATATCGTGTGCAACTTACAGCACAATACAAGATAAATGCTTAAATCTAGTTATGTATATATTAAATGCAAATTCGTAAAATACCAACTCTATGCTATATATGTCCACACTTTTGTCACTTACAAAGTATTCCATGTTAAATATAATATGACCAAGGTTTTTGGGATTCTATCGAAGTTGTTATGAAAGTTCTAGGTACCAACAAGCGCTCGTGGTTTATGTTCAAGAGTCAACAAGGACATTCCAGTTTGGGAGATGGCTCTCACAAATCCCATGTTAGCGGTCAATGTTGGAGCGCTCCAATGATCTCCTGTGCCAAAAGCAACCTTATTCTTCAAGGCTATCTTTCTCGTAACTGGGAGCGACATCATGCGAGATGAGGGGGTATCAGGAACAACCCTGTGAAGATCATTTATTAACTATCAATCAGAAATGCAGTGAACATCAAAGACAACACAAGCAGCTATATTGAGGTGTTTAAACACAGTATTAAAGAGTTACGTTGTGAAAATAAAGATCACACCTACAAAATGGATTATTTTACTTGATGTTTTTAGACTAATATGAATCAATCGAACTTATCTAGGTTATGTTATTAAGTAAAACCTATTCTAGACCCATAACTTCTATGAACTCACTAAATCTTAAAAAGGTTCAAGTCACTTGCAAATTAAATCAATCCCTGTCTACCATAAGCTATTAGATGGAGAACCTTACACAACAAGCCTATATTTGAAAATTTAGTAAAATTTATGTTGGAAGTAAACTTAGTCATGTCTCACAAAGGCCACATTGTGATCCTTGGCATCTTTCATTTTCATCAAGATGCACAAACTTCATCCCCCCACATCCTGCTTTTACTAAAACTCACAGCTTGAAAATTCCACTAAACTAAACCAATCACATTAGCATCTGCCTGAACTCTCCCTTAAGGCAATTTCTATTAATCAAGACTGCTAAAGCCTTAATGCTTGATAAACATTGGACCCAAAATAAAGTGCAAGTTTAATTAAAACAGTAAATGAGTATTCCAGCACAAACCCCTCTATATTGGTAAATTATGTTCACTGGAACAAAACACAATCATCAGAGTATCTCCAAACCTTACCAAGCAACACATGCAAGCTTGTTAACAGAGAAAATACCAACAAGAATCTATTGTAAGACAACTGACTGACAAAGCTTGGGCAACATTTAGAGTTTAAACGAGGATCTACAAGTTTTTCTCGACTAAAGAGGTATTTTACCAGTACCAACAGCACTAACCACAACAATTGTGGTACCATCTGAACCTTGGACCCATGCAGTTCAATTCAGCTTAAAAGATACGACCAGGATAAATTCACAAGTCAGCTTACAGATGTTATAGTCGAGCTTGATGCACATTCTTTTTTTTTTTTTTT
>PYUH01000251.1:250774-260939 GCA_016808085.1 Suaeda aralocaspica | reverse complement strand
TTTTTTTTTTTTTTTCTTTCTAAAGAAACACTATGATTACCTAGATAATGAAACACTGCCCATATTCCTTTATAGTTTATAATATAGAGCAACCTACTATCATAATTACTAAAAGATGAAGAGTAAAGTTGCCATGAAATCGTTACACAAAATGAAAAGGAAAAATGTGGTGAAAAGAATTGTCTTTGCAGCGTTTGAACTTTGAACGTTAATGATCATGTTCAAAAAAACATGTTCAAAAAAAACGTGGGGTACTTTTGATTGCATGTTTCAAATGGTACTTTCATCAGAACGAAAAAAAAAAGAAAAAGAAAAAATGGAATGAATGAATGAATAACAGAAACAGTCACTAGCCTGCCTCAATCAAATTTATGCCCCTATTGCCCTATTGGCACTCTACCATAGTAATGCAAATGAATTATCCATGGAAAAGAATACAGATAATTGGTCAAAAAATTATTGAAATTTTTTCCAATATAGTAAGTCAATTTTAGACTAGTTAACTCAAAATAGGTCACATCTTCTAATTAATGAAGACCTAGTTGACCATGGATCACTTTCGCTGTAAATGAGTTTAATGCCAAGGTCAGCAACAAGTCACAACAGCAACAAAACCTTAACAAGTCACAACAGCAACAAAGCCTTAACAAGTCACAAACAGCAACAAAGTCTTAGTCCCAAAAAAATTTAGAGTTCGCTAAACATGAATCAATAAGAAGAATCACAAAATTCATCTGCACATATCCTCTATCCAAATTTCCTTATTTAATGCCACATTTCCCTCACAACCCAATAACCTCTTGTCGCCAACAACCTACCTCATCCAATACTGTTTTGGTCTTCCTCTCAGTGGGAGTAGTGTAGTAATATATATATAGGAAGAGTTTCAAATGACAACCCTCTTTATATGATAACCGTGAGAACTACATCAAAACTCCTTTATTCAATAAATTTTTTTAATTTTTCTAAGTGTTATGGTGTTACTTTACATCTGTTTTAAGTAATATATATATATATAGGAAGAGTTTCAAATGACAACCCTCTTTATATGATAACCGTGAGAACTACATCAAAACACCTTTATTCAATAAATTTTTTTAATTTTTCTAAGTGTTATGGTGTTATTTTACATCTGTTTCAATAGTAACAAGCTATAGATATTTATTTCAAGTGTTTTAAGCTATCATATATAATTGACCTATAAGCAATGACTATGACCACCTAATTATTTATACGATTTTCAAAAGCCTTAAGGCATCACCGGACGGCTCGATGATTAAACTTCCATGTCTTCATGAGACTCTTAAGATTCCATATTTTCATGACATAAAACGCCTGGCGGCTAATTAACTAAATTTTGTTTAAATTGTCTTCTAAGGGTATACCTAGTTATAATACATTGTTAACAAGTGATTGCAACTTTTAAATGTATGTAATACATATATATATATGTATGTATAGGATTTTTTGTCCAAAACTACCTTAGTTTTATTGTTTTTGAGGAAAAACTACCTTTTTCATTTTTGTCTAAAAGTACCTTAAACATAATTTTTTTTTTTTTTTAGTTGACTCATACCTTGTTGTCATATTAGCGTTGACCTTCGGTTATTAGGCAAGAAAATCACATTTGAGGCACGCAAGGGTGGTGAACCCTATTTCTCAACCTTTTTTACTTCTTTCCATAAGAATTCACGAGAGGACATTTGAATTTTGCAATTCAATTTCATAAGAGTAAGAGGTAAGAGGAAAGAAAAAGTGAAGAGTGGAAAATAGGGTTTAATGACCTCATGTGCCTCTCATGTGATTTTTCTAGCTTAAAAAGTAAAGGTCAATGCCGGAAATGAAAACAAGGCATGAGTCAACAAAAAAAAGTACATTTTAAGGTAGTTTTGGACGAAAACGAAAAAGGTAGTTTTTCGCAAAAACTGATAAAATTAAACTAAGGTAGTTTTGGACAAACACGAACAACTTTTTGAAAATCCCAAAAACTAAAACAGATGGGGGGCAGTAATAGAGTTTGAAAGAGAGGAGTCACAACTGAGAATTGAGGATCAAAAGAAGTATAGGGCTCAGACTATATGGCAACAACTTTCCGTGGCTAGACACAGAATCACTCTTTGGAATGATGTACAGGAAAGGCTTATGACCGGAAACAGACTCCACAAAATGGGCATCTTTAAAGATAGCCTGTGCTTAATCTATACAGTAAATTTAAAGGCGTTCCTTTCAAAGGAACAGCCCCCATGTGGCTATGTGACACTCTCCAGTTTCCAATATATATACATCACGGAAGTGTGCGGTGTGCCACACCACTTAACAAAACAAATTATGCTTAGAGCTAGATTTGAAACCATAACCTCTTACAAATCAAAGTCATGCATTTACCATCTTAACCAACTTTTATTAGTGATTTAAATGTCCGCATAACATTATATATTTCTTTCAATTATTAAGTAAATTAGAGGTTAGGTTTTTTACTTTTAAAAGACTAAAAAATATATACATATTGAGAGGAATTAAAAAAGTAACACTCGGGGCAATGCCCGGGCCGATACACTAGTTTGTTACAGCAAAAGATGTTTGGTGCAGATTAGAAGCTGGCAAAGCATAATAGGAAGATTTATGTCATGGCTCGGGCACAAGAAAGTATCTGGCTTTAGAAGGTCTAAGGTCTATTTCTGCTGCTGGTCTAGCAGCTACTGTCAATTTGAGTTGGGCAGTAAGAAATGATGCTATGCATACTATGTATACTATGTATAGGATCAAAAACAATATAGGATGAAGAGAGATGGGCATAATTCCAAGGAAAATTAGACAAGCTGATAGGTTTGGTTTTGAATTGTAAAGGCTGCTTGTATGTTTGTCAACATTTTACAGTTCTGTATTCTTGAGGGTTTGTCCGCAACTGCTGAGATACTCTTTCCAGAAGAGGTTGATTGAATTTTTTGGTTGGAAGGCTAAAACTTCTTGCTTTAACAACAACAACAGACAGGGAGAAGAGTAGTAGAAATTAGCTACAAAATCAAAAGTCCTTCAGTTCCAACTAAACCCAAATAACAGTTCCATTCCCATCACCAACATAAAAGCTGGATAAAGGACTAAGAATGACAATATGGGCCTAGCCATATCCCCGAACCTGCATCACAAGTTCCAGTACCTCTTTTTTGGTTGTTATTTAAAAATAAATAAATGATTGTAGCAGAAACTGACTTTCAGAGTTCAAACACTCGGATCTCCACCTGTATCAGATACTTGTGTCCAAGTCCATGTACCGTAGCATACATGCTTCACACTATTCCATAATAAAACCAAGTAGCACACCTTACGTTAAAGAATAGGCCAATAACAAATCCTATTCATTGCTCAATCAGGGTTTCAACCTTCGTGGTAAAACAACACACCACACAGAAGATTGAATTTCACATACTTTCAAGTAAGCATACTTTCAAACAAGGATAAAATAGTAAGTCTTGACGAGCAGTTGAGCACCTTAAATCTTCAGCACATGCCAAAAAAAACAAAGCGACAAGAAACAGACTATGTAGCTCTAAGTCAAAAATTACATATCACGAAAGGGGTCATTATTTATTGTTTATTGTGAATTACTAGGTCAGTTTGTTGCCTTATCAATCAAGAGTGTAATTGTAAGAGCCTATTTGGACAAACCCTCGAAAGGAAGGAATCTCCTCAACACCATTGAATTCATGGTGTACGAAGGCACAAAACAGACAAATCTAAGGCTCAGGGCATAGATAGAACTATAACGAAGAACTCCAAAAGGTCAACAACTACTTAATAACTAACAGAAGATGAATTTATTCAATGAACATAACAAATTGCACAGGAGGGTGAAAGGATAGGTAAAGAAAGAGCTTACATGAAAAGCTTCACCAATTTATTAGCTCTCATCTTCTCATTAGGACCACCAAACATCGAAACCAACTCCATAAACTCTGAATGAACAGTTTCACAAGCAATACCCTTTTTGCCAGATAATGCAGACTTCAATTCATCATGGATTGGATTCTTGATTTCGGACAGTGCCTAAGAAAATTTAGATTTCAATTCCATCAGGAAAATTAAAAAAAAGTAAAAAGGAACCTACCTGAACAGCCTGCAGTGTATCATACATGCTAATTGTGCAGAAGACACAAAGTTCAACATTTTTTAGCAGCAATCACAAAGACCTAAAGTTCATGCAGGAACATCTCTCTTTTGTTCACTTGAAATTCTAGCCAGTTAGTAAACCTAACAATCATAAGTTTTATACAGAAAAATTAATAAACAGCACTGGCAATAAATTAAGACAGCCAAGCACTCAGTATGCATAGCTATATTTAGAGCATACTACAGCAAAACAAGGAAATAAATTTATTCTGCACTTCTACAAGATATATAAATCTTCATCAGCTCTAGCATCCAAGTCTTGCATAGTACTCCGTATATTGCAATGCATTGTAAGGCTGTTGCTTGTTGGTACTTTTTTTCTAAGCTAGTCATGGAAAACATACATGATCATTCTTATAAATGAAAGACAAAAGATAAGCATCAAAGCTGTCAAGCAGAATTGATGAGGAGCAAAATCCTACCCAACGGTCAGCAACTTGCACAGTAGTACTCTCAAGCAATTTTACCTAACATGAAAGTCGGTTCGATACAAGGCATGAGATCAAGTATGTGGAACGCTACAAATGGTGAATCCAGTCCAATAGGTAAAATGCAACGGACAGCGTATGTAACTGTAATTAACTAACTAAAATACGATTTACTAGATAATTAGAGGAAGATTAATTGATTAATTTGATTATTGAACAGATAAATTGGTAACAAGGGATAACTAGTGAGTTTAGCTCATAACTCTCCAAAAGGATTCTCATACAATTTCTGGATGCCTCTTCACACTTCTAGTACTGGTATTTGTATTACAATTCTAGTTCACTCACTCCTAGCTAAGTTGGCCTAAGCCTTAATTACTAAACCTAACTTCTTTGGCATCATCTTGCATTCAAAAGTGCTTCCTCACATAAGACCAATATTACATGACAGCTAGTTCAAGAAGTTGTTATTGCTGTTGTCTGCTAGTGGAGGTCCCTCTGGATTTGCAGCCTTCCTGTCCTTCCTCCTGTGATATGCACGGAGCAGTGGAGGTTTTGGAGGTTACATCACATAAAATGCTATAATTTATTATTTAATAAATCACAAATGCTTTAAACATCCTAAAATCCATAGATAAACTGAATTTTATAAATATTAATATTACATTCCTATGGCTGATTTCTATTTATGCTGGCCTCAAAGCCAAAAACCTCAAAGTCTACCTTTAAGCACTTACAATCAGTTCAACTTCCCAATGTATGTTAATAGACGCACACTTGAATCGAAAAGGCAGTTTTTGGGGTAGCTGTCCAACTTCCGATAAACATCCTCCTTGTATACATTAGCCTTATGTTTGAATGGATAAAGACTTTTGAATCAGCTTAAATGGCATTAAACCATTTCCTATTCATGGCCTAGTTCTCTGTGTTATTGCGCTACTCATAGGTAATGTTCATACTTTGATTGTAATATCATGTGAGTTTTTTGCACTATAAGTTTTCACAAGGTACCCCGCGTGAGCTTTTACTTCAATCATCGGGTGCCCTCATAGTTTCCAAAATTCAATATGTCATTAATGACTGTCGGTGTTAATTAAAAAATCTTCAACTAGGCAAATACACTACTCAACATCAACCTCCGTTCCCCTCTCCCCTCCCTACCATTAACCCCAATGAAATAAAGTTGAATTGAAATTCAACATACATATAAAATCTTCAAATGCAAGTATTCCAATCAATATACCATTAACTTCACATTCACATTACAAAGATTAAGCTGCAAATTTAATTTGCAACATCATATTAGTTCTCATTAAAACAATAAGCAAAACTCAAATTCATCTTATATATCAAACCTATCTTTAAGTACCAAAAAACCATAGCAACAAAGAAACCTGATTTCTTTTTCAAAACCTTGGTAATCTAATTCATACAAAACGAAGCTCCGAATTTCCGAAATCAATCCTCAAAATCCCCGAGGTTTTTGAAAAATACACCATATGTCATCAATGACTAACGATGTTAATTAAAACTCGTTAACTAGCCAAATGCACTATTCATCATCATCAACCCCCTTTCCCCTCTCCTCCCTACCATTAACACCTATGAAACAAAGTTGAATTGAAATTCAACATACATATAAAAAACTTCAAATCCAAGTATTCCAATTGATATACCACTAATTTCACATTTACATTACAAAGATTAAACTGCAAATTCAATTTGCAACTTAAATTAGTTCTCTATATATCAATAATGCAAAACTCAAATTCATCTTATACATCAAACCAATCTTTAAGTAGCAAAAAACCATGAGGAAAAAGACACCCAAACTTCAAAAGCTTAATGAAGTAATCCAATACAAAAAACAAAGCTTCGAATTTCCGAAATCGATCTTCAAAAAACCTAGCTTACATCTCCTTTAACCCAACCCTCAACTTTTGAATGAAATAAGGTTGTGACAGTGAAGGTGATGGTTTGGAGAGGAGAAAGTTGAGAAGAGAGGCGCTTAGGAGGTTCGGAGAATTTATAGGGGTTTTGAGTTTTGGCTAAATTTTGGTGTTGGAATTTTTTGGATTTTTGAGTTTCAATGGTTATTAGTTATTAAGTTGTTGCAAAATCATGAAAAAATAAGAGGGTTATTTTGTTGTTGTTATGCACGATGATGAAAACGAACATGAAATGGTTAAATATTAAGTCTAATTAATTGGGTAATAAGTAGGATTTAAGATAAAAAAAATCTAATCTAATTGTTTTGTTGATGATGTTGGTCACTAAGGGCATCTGGTGAATTTTTTATAAACTTTAGGGCTACCCCGTGAATTTCCCATGAAGGGTACCCAATGAATTATACAAAACCTCGACAGTACCTGATGAAAAGGCCAAACTACAAAAGACGTAACCAAAACATCCATTACAGTGGTTGATGTTCGAAAATTTTTTTCCTTACCATAATTTTTGTAATTTGTTCAAGCAACTATCTCCTTTTGGAATCCCGTTCTCCCGTTTTTTCCAACAACAGACAGAAAAAATAAAATAAAATAAATTGAAAATGATGAAAAAAAAAAAGAAATCAACTTAGGTATCCTGTATTCACACAAAATAATCTTTAGTAAATAATCATTAACGTTCTCGTATCCCGTATAGAATTTCATACCTTATGACATTGGCCTATTTTCATAATGGAGTATCATATACTATCAAGACTATCAATTCAGCATAAGGGAAAAACAAATTCAAGGAATGTTATCAGCTAAGGAACATAAACGGAATTCATTACCTGAGAAATGACAAATTCAGTGTTGTTCTTGAAACGTTCCCTCAGTGAATCCTCTGATTGTGCCAAAAGCTTCTCTGCACCACCGTTACTTATTCCCGATATAATAGCAATTAAGCCTGTCGTGTCAAAATTGACAACATCATCATGTCTAGTATGGTCTTGTCTTCTGAAAGGTTGCATTTTTTTAATATCTAGAGGCCATTCATAAATCTTCTTAAGTAGGCAACAGAGTGAAAATCCTATTTCAGAATCGTCGTACGTTTCCGGAATCTCAGAAGCCTGGGAGAAACCAGAATTCAGCTCTGCCACATGACCAATGCCTTGGCAAGGTTTTGCGCATTGATTAAAATCCATTATCAGGGTGCATGCTCCTTGATATGATTTTCCAAGAACATTGACCCACTCGCTTTCCAACGCATGCGAGAAAACGAATTCAAATTTTGAAAAGTCCAGATCGAATCCTCTAAAACCAAAATGTTCCTTTAACTTCTTACATACTGTAACATCAAGTCCATTTGCAAAGAAGAGAACAACAGAGACAGGCTTCAGTGCCAAAGAAGATTGAGCAGCATGAAGTAATTGCTCAATTCGCATTTTAAGACCCTTATTTTTCCCTGAACTAGCCCAAGTGATGTACTTTGGGTTCCGATCAGATACAATAAACCAAGAAGGATTGTTATGAAGACTACAAACAATATCGACATGAACAGCTTCACATTGTGAACCAGTATCCTCCCCATGATTAGTTGTAGATGATAAAGGGAGTGACTTGCACACACGTGACACTCCCATTATGTATGGCTGTTGAAGTATGTGGACAATCGCTTCAAAATAGCCAACATTCGAGCTGCAATTTGACAAAAATGTAGTCTTTCCAATTAACAAGGACAACATGGTCTCCTCTTCTCCACAACCATGCCAATAAACCTAATATTATACTCTTGCTGATTTTATTAATCGACACACTTCTTCTAACCTTAGTCAAGATAAAAATTTAAGGAATAATATCTCTAACCATACATTTGTAAAAATAATAAAACAAAGTTGATAGTTAACAAGTACATGTCGAGACAAATTTTAACAAGATCCCATATGAATAATTTTTTTTATATATATAAATCACTAATGATGGTCAAAGTGAATTAATTAAAAACAAACGTAGGGAGTACTACACTGGAAGCAAACCAAAGCATGTGAGATTGTAAATGATGGCAAGTTAAATTTGTATTATTTAGGCCATGTTCTCTTCGTCTTACTTTTACTTATATTCATCAAAAATAAGTGCAATTCAATAAACATAAGTTTAGATCAACAAAAATAAGTTCAGTTCAGTAAAAATAAGTTCAATTTAGCAAAAATCAATTTCAATCCTCAATAAATTGTTAATGATTTCAGCAAGAATAAGTTCAGTAAAAATAAGCTCAAATGAACAAAAAATAAGCTAACAAGAATAGGGACTTAGTACTCTGGACCTCTAGCAAGGCATAAATCTTGGAATTCAAAGATTTCAGAAAAGAAAAGCTATCCACTATATTTCTCTAACAATAGTGTGGTATATCAAAGTACATGTATGATGCATCTTTATGCTGGAATGATACGACTCATTCAAGACTTGTCAAAGTCTTATCTATAGTGTCATTGCTTCCTAACCAATGCATCTCTAGGTTTTTTTAGGGATTTTTGTTTACACTGACTTGTTAAAGTTTGGGCTGGTAAGGAAATGAAGCACGAAAAGAATTTAGCATAAAACAGAGAAGAGTGGAGGAAGAGGATTTATACATATGACTTTTGCAATCCCCGTCAATGATTTAAGTGTAGTCAACCTCAAATTTTTTTGTAGATTAAGCCTTTACTTGTTAATTTGTGCTTTTGCATCTTAGCACCTATTGAATTTTTATTTTTTTTTAAATACCGCTTCGTGCTTCAAAAACACATATAATTTGCCACTTTGACACTTACTATAACCAATATCAAGGGCGGAGTTGATTATTTGTGACAACATTTAGAAAAATTGATCAAAATATTTATTAGAAGGTGAAAAATAGTAGAATTTTGTGAGCTCCCATATAATTTGCCACCTTGACACTTACTATAAGTTTTTTTTTTCTTGATTTAGGAAACAATATCAAGGGCCAAGTTGATTATTTGTGACAACATTTACAAAAATTGATCAAAATATTTATTAGAAGGTGATAAATGATAGAATTTTGTGAAGTAGGAGTTGGTAATTTTAAAAGGAATAGCACCACCAAGGCACCAACCTATTGGACAAGTTCTCACAACATCATCAGTTTACCACCTTCACGTGGGGTCAAAACTCAACTACTGCTTCTCTTTTTTCTCTCTTTTCCCTATCCCAATCTATCAAAAACCAAGTATTTTCCAGCCACCAATAAGCCCCAATTTCCCTTTCATCACTAACTTTGTTATCCTCTCTTTATTGAGGAGTTTCCAACCCAAATATTAGGTTAAACGTATCCCCATGTGAGAGTTTGAGACTATTATTTTACTTTTCTCACTGAAATAATTGTGTCAAATTTTGTTTAGTTCCAAAACAACAAATGAAAATAAAATCCTTGTGCTAAGGTTACATAGAACGAGGGAATTCATCAATGTCAAATCTCATCGACAATGATCATAGTATTGCAAATTAGAATATTTTTTTATTCATAATTTTATTTAAGGGCTAGTCACTAATGAAGAAGTCGTATGCTCGTAGGACTCTTTATAGACTAAATGATTTAGTTTCAAAAAAAAAAAAAAAATATATATATATATATATATATATATA